>JACEFZ010021001.1:0-13339 GCA_014155875.1 Cepaea nemoralis
CTCTTATGCATCTTGATCTTATTTTGGTCTTTGCCTTGAGTCTTGATGGATTAAAAAGTTTGCCATCAGATCTTGTATGGAGGTATATGCCTTCAGTGGAAGACCCAAATGCCTGCCTTAAGAGAACGGCGAAGAAGATACCAAAAAGTGTAGGAGCAAGCACGCAGCCCTGCTTTACTCCACTACTGATGCTGAATGGCTGGGATGTTGAACCGTCAAATAAAATGGTCCTCTGCATGTTTTCGTGAAATGATTTCACGAGACTAAGAAGGGTGGGTGGACATCCTATCTTTTCAAGTACCGTAAAAAGGCCGTTTCTGCTCACACGGTCAAATGCCTTTGTGGGGTCGATGAAGGCAATATATAATGACTTCCTCTGTTCTCTGCACTTCTCTAATGTTTAGAGTATTGCTTTGCTAATCCGGCGGCTTTTGCAGCTTATCTTGTTCCAAATGTTTTGGTGTTCCCTTTCCTCTGGAGTATTCTAGACAGGCCGAGAGAGGGATCATGCTGTACGGACAAGGCATGTTCTCTACATGAGAAACACTTCCTCCAATACACAAGGGGAGGAGCTCGAGACTGCACTGGAAACCATCGACCTGGTTTGTATCAACAGTGGCTGTGTCACCAGGACAGCAAGCCGTCCTGGCGATGAGGACAGTGCTATTGATCTGGCGCTAGTTTCACCTTCACTCACTACAGTGTGTAGATGGGGTGTCCTAGGACACCATGGCAGCGACCACCACCCATGCAGCATATTGGTGGAGAAAGGCAGAACCAGGCAGCACAAGCTAAAGGTAAAGACGTTCCAGTATGACAGTACAGGGCAAGATGTGGTGAGTAAAATAAGACGTGACAAGCGCAGAACGTTTCAGGGCAGGAAGAAAAGGAAAAAAAGCTGGGAGCAGCCACCGTGGTGGAGTTTCGAGGTGGAGAAGGCTTGGGTGGATAAGCGTAGTGCTGTAAGGAGATGGCAAAATGCCAAGAAGAACAGAGCTGGTCATCCTAGTTCCTGCTTGCACTTAGAAAGAGAGATGCACACAAAAGTAAGCTATTTCAAAAAACTGGTCACGGTGGTTAAAAAGCGAAAAATAGGGCAGAGGTGTGTCAAAGAGTAAGCACAGACAAGTCACTGAAATTGTTCTGGCGACTACATAAAAGCATGAGTGGTGTAGTCAAGAATAAGAGCATTTCTGACTTCCAAGGTGCTGACCTCATCTGGCAGAGGACTGACGAGGACAAGGGCAAAGCCCTCTTTGAACGCTAACCTTGAGCAGAGCAACCAGACAGACATGGGAGGCCGGAATCTGGCCAAGGAGGTCACCTCAGACAGATGCAAGGCCCAGGACACTTCGGATGAAGACACAGTGACAGTGAAAGAAATCAAGGCTGTGCTTCGACGATCAAAAAACAGTGCTCCAGGTCCTGATGGCATAAGATACGACGACATAAATAGGTGTACCGACAATGAGCTAGAGAAACTAGCAGACATGTACAACAACAGTATAGGGAGTGCTAGCATCAAGGAGGAATGGTTACACAGCTATCTGATTCCCTTGCCGAAGCCTGACAAAGACCACAAGAAAATTCAGGGATATCGAATTATAACCATGCAGAATACAATAGGCAAGCTGCTGGAGAAGGTAATTGCCAGGAAAATATCAAGCCAACTAGAGAGGCAAGGTGTTTTCCCACCTACCCTGGGTGGGTACCGTCCAAAAAGAGAAACCTGGACCAATGCAGCAGTCTTTGCCCACGATGTCTATGAAGGTTTCCACTCAGGCACTGAAACCGTTGCTGCAGCGATTGATCTTGAGGACGCATACAACAGAGTACCACTGGATTTTTTAATGTTTCAGCTTCTTGAACTAAACGTAAGTCCATTCCTCCTTAGTTGGATCGCTGCAGCTCTCTTCCAACGGAAAGTAGTTTTTAGATGTGGCAGTTGGACTTCGGAACCAACAACAATATATCCTGGCCTACCACAGGGATCACCATTATCTCCGGTACTGTTCAACGCCTACACAGTGAGAATCACCAGTGAGCAGATCACTGGACCTGGCAGGACATTGTCATATGCCGATGATGTTTTAGTGTATCGTCAGGGTAAGGATAGAGAGGAGGTTGCTGTGGAACTACAAACCGAACTCAATCGCATAAGTACTTGGTGTGATGAAGCTGGGGCAATGGTCAACCCAACTAAGGCAACAGTGACCTGGTTCTCGTTGAATAATCATATTGTCAACAATCCAACACCAACTGTAATGCTGTGTTCAGAGACGGTGGAAAGAACGCAGGCAATGAATTACCTGGGGATACGGTTTGATCGAAGCCTTGCTTATAATGTGCACATAGACCAGGTGATAACAAAGGCCAAGCGGGGTTTGGCAGCGATGCGGGTGATGGCGGCAGTAAACTGTGAGCAGCGCCATCTATGTCTTCTGTACGAGGGGCTGGTCATGTCTGTTTTGGAGTATGCAATGGCAATCCTGACTGTCAGCCATAAGCAGATAGAAAGGATGGAAAGGATACAGAATGAAGCTATGCGCATTATTCTTGGATGTACAAGAGATACAGCATGCAGGGCGATGCGCTACCTTCTTGATTTTCCAACCATTGAAGAGAGAATGCAAGTTTGCAGGGCACGTGCCTACCTCAGAATTAACGCAAACACACAGCATCCACTGCATAGTGAAATTAGGAAGGTGAAGGGCAGCAGGTTAAAAAGAGGACGGTCGTGGATGGGTCAAGCCGAGGACATTCTTCAACAGGTGTGTTCACTTGAGGACTTAGAACCTGGCGAGGAGTGGGTGCAAGTGCCAACAGACTTCTGCACATCCTTTTCAGTTTGCATCCAACTAGATAGAAAATGCAGACAAGAAAATCCGGCTGCTGTTGAGGCTGAAGTACAAGCGTTGATTTTCGAGAATTCGCTAGACAGTGACGCGGTCATCTACACAGATGGGTCGGTCGTCCGACATGTGAGAAGCTCATGGGCCTTTACAGCTCGGGCCGGAGGGAGAATTGTGAAGGAGGACTCTGGTGCTTTCACTGAAACCACAAGTAGCCTGACCATGGAAGTCATGGCAGTAAGTAAAGCAATAACATGGCTCGAGACACAGACATTCACTAGGGCTTGTTTCCTTAGCGACTCAATGAACATGATCAAGAGGATAGAGGAGGGGTCGATTCGAAGAGAATGGTTGCTGCCTCTGAAGCGGTCTCGGCTGGCAAAGATTAGTTTCATCTTCGTGCCAGGGCATGCGGGAGTACAAGGAAATGAGCGGGCTGACAAGCTCGCAGGTGAGGCTACTGTTGAGGGCGGACGCGCCATGGACCAGGCTGACATTCTGAATGCTCTACGAGAAGTGAGACTTTTGCAAGAACCAAGTGATGACTGTGAATCTACAACAATGGCCAGACTGCGAGAGCAGCAAATTAAAAGAGGGGTGGCCAAACAAGAACACTACGCAGGAAGCCAAAGAAGATTGATAAACCAACACAGAACTGGCGTCGTTAGCCGCTACACGCTGCGGGATTTGCTGAGGAGGGGATCCGAGCACTTATGGACTGAATGGTCCGATGTGCAACGAGGATGATCTGTCGACTAACTAACTAACTATCTCTACAATTCAGCCCAGTCTTTGTGCTATGGAGAGGTATAACATTCGCTACTACCAGGGGTTGTATTGTTGTAGAAGCACAATATAACAAAAAATGGTCTGTCCAGACAGTCAGGTGAAGTGCCAGAGATGTATGTCTTGGACTGGATCTGCATCTAAGGAAGTAGACATTTGTGTTGTTTTTTTTAAAATTATATTCTTGTTGTTGTTTTATGCTTGTTGTTCCGTTGATAACGAATCCTATGTCTGTGCGTTTTTTTCCCTTCGATTTTCTTCGTCACATTGTGGCTGTTTTGTGTCCTTCGATCTGCTTCGTCATGTTTTGGGTGTTTGTTTTTTGTCCTTCTACTTTCTTCGTCATGTTTTGTGTATTTTTTTGTCCTTCGATCTTCTTCGTCATATTGTACGTGTTTTTTCCCCTTCCATTTTCTTCGTCATATTGTGTCCGTTTTGTTTCTTAACCTTCGAAAAGCAATGGCAAACTACTGAACATAAACTTGCCCAGGAGTCACGAACAGGCAAAAAATGCTGGGATTGACTGCTACGTCCGTAAAGGATATGCAACTAACTTGTAAATTCTTCGCATTGTTTTGTGTGTTTTTTGTCCTTCGACTTTCTTCATCATATTTTGTGTGTTTTTTGTCGTTCGATCTTCTTCGTTATATGTTGTGTTTATTGTTTGTTTCCGGACTCCTGTATACGCTCGGCAACAGAAAACACCTGATACATTGTGAGGATATTTGTATAGAATATATGAATATTGTGCCTAGGGGTATGGAGTGCCTGGATCCAAGATTTAAGATACGTTTTTCGAGTCCTCTTCCTTGTTGTATTCTCCAGGAAAACTAGACTAAGGCTCTTTTCCTCATAAGGATAGGACCTGGCAGAAGTAGATACCAGTCCAATTCACAATAATACGACTAATCGCCTGGAGAAGATATTGAGAGTCAGATCAGTTGCCATAGCCTTCAAGGGAATAAGATCCTCTATCTGAAGTATTAGGCTAAGTGCGTTCGACCTCCCCACATTAACTCTCACGTTTTTAAATAAACAGTGACATATATCACCACAATAACATTACGTTGTAACAACCTTCACAAGACAGTAAGCCCAACTCCTGGTTCTAACTATAGCTTTTAATATAGAGTTCATAGTGAGTCATGTGAACTCTAAAATCTCTGCATTTCTATAACCTACAAAAACATGATAATAAACTAAACCATCCTCAGTGTAGCACACCCTGTGCACCCACAGACCCCACAACCAATGTCCCGCCAACAAATCAATACCAATCTCTGGAATGGTTTTGCCTCAAGAATAACCATCTATAGTGAATGCAGTAATCTAGGTCATCACATAACCCATATTACATGTACACTACTAAACCTTCTCTAACTACGAAAGTAGTCAATTCACTTGGTACATGGTTGTGGCTTAGATCGTTCTCCTAATTAAAACCTTTTGATTGGACAATCCTGTAACTCAAGAACGAGGTACTGTCATCCCAACACAGAGCTTGATACTCCACTGAACCTAAGCTCCATTATACGAACATGATATGACGATACTATACAGTCTCTTCTATAAAGCTTTCCATCGATGAAAGGAGAGGGGGGGGGGGGGTTCATCTTCCTTCTTGATGGACCTTAAAATTGGATATAGCACTGTCTTATAGTTCCTCTGAATATATATATAATATATATATATATATATATATATATATATATATATATATATATATATATATATATATATATGTGTGTGTGTGTGTGTGTGTGTGTGTGTGTGTTTGTGTGTGGTGTGTGGTGTGTGTGTGAAATGGGGATGCTGGAATATTGTGGTGTAATCCAATTGCGTGTGCAACATAGCAGACAGACGTAGTCACTGTCTAAGATTTGTTCCCACTATATATATATATATAATATATATATATATATATATATATATATATATATATATATATATATATATATATATATACACACACACATACACACGATGATGATGATGTCGGCATGTTTTCTTTGGGCCACCTTCACTTTTAGATGTCTTGAGGGTAACGTGAGTCTGCATCATAATAGTAAGTCTACCCAGTGGCTGTTTAGCTCTCATGCTATTAGCTCGTGAAGCTAGGGCTAGGTAAAGGGCGTTCTGTAACGGCTGGTTGTAGGTATTCGAGTGGCAAATCCAATTACGTGTGAGGTTCTTACTCTTCGATGTCGACAAAGGTAGAATCCAAACAGGTCTTGTACGACTTGCATACAATGTAGATTACCGTCCCTGTTTCCAGATATAGGCTGGACTTCATAACCGCATACAAGAATTTGAGAGTTACCAGTCCGAAAGCTTCTGCAGACTAAAGAAGTAGTAAGTTGATCCACTAGACTGTACTAAGCTCTTGTCTTAAGCTGTACAGCACACGAATTCTCTTCCAGAGGCATTTTTAGTGGTAGATCAAACAACCACCGCCGTTATCACATTCAGTTGTGTAGTTTGCAGGAACAATACTTGAGATTGAGGGAATGAAAAAGGGGGATAGTCAATATTTGACTTCAAGTTGTCGTTGGCAATTCTAAGTGAGTTGTTTCCCGTTTTCTTCAAGTGGTAATTCGAAATATTTCTCAGCATAAAAATTCCATAAACATGGTCTTGTTTCTCTCGTTATACCATATTATATAGGCCAATGTTATCCTTTCGCCAAACTGTCCTTCAGTGCCTTTAGATGGGAAAAATAAAAAACAAGCGATGTATATTTGACAGCAGATCATTTGTCATTGTAACAAACACACACAGAGCATACAAAAACAGGGGGGGGGGGGTGACATTTCCCCACCTTTTCCTCTCTGATAATTAAGCTGTCCCTAATCCCGATTGGCTAGGGGGAGGGGGTATCTAGTGATTGCCTGTAACCTAGCCGTACGTGGGTCTGGGATTTCATGACTATAAAATGTCACAATAAGACACGACGACCAATACAAGACAAAAACACCACGAAATAATACTCTCACAGCACATGGGAAACACCCAAACATATGAGAGAACACATATAATCTTGCTCCAGAATAATGCAATAATCACCCACGGAATATGGATCCACCCTCTACCCATTTCCCTCTTGTAGCAGGAGGGGGTTCAAATATCTTCTTCCTTATAGCATCAAACACTGCACGATTTAACTGAACATAAACTTAGGCAGTCACACGAATTAGCCTTGCTGACACTGCTATGCAGAGCGGACACATCATCTGAAGATATGTGAGTTCCACCTTTTCCCGTATGAGATTATACTCATAGAAAAAAACATCACACCAATTTCCTTTGCACATTCTTTAAACAGATTACTTAAAATTCACACACTTTGTAACAGTGCATTATGTATGAATTTAACACATGCACCCTTAAGTACACAAGCGTTCACTAAATGTCTAGCAAAGACAGTTCTCCAATCTAGAGAATTTTGGTTGGAATCTTGGTTCCAATATGAATATATATAGTCAACAGATTTTCTGCATTCCGATTGCAGATGATAGTGACATATTCTTCACTTAAGATAGACTAGTAATCATAGCAATATAACAAGGTAAGCATAGGAATCAGTAGGAGTGGTATAGACACATTGTTTCTGCAGAATCGAAAGTCAGGCTATCTTTCAAGAAGTAACTTTGTAGTTCTCAACTTCACCCAAAAATACATAAATAGATGTAGTCTATTTATCATATAACATAGGTACTACATTCAAAAAGTCATATTATCTTACCATTAGCCTACAGATGGCACAGTTAGGTAACAATCACTCCCTAACAAAACTACATATTGACTCGGTCGATGTTCAAACTCAAATAACAATTCATCGCCTAGCCTTGGGTAATAGCCCGCTAACTGAGGTCTATTTTGAGCTACTGCAGATACATTTTCCTTTGTTCGAGGCGTTACGCCATTCCTCTCCTTTTACGGTAATGATAAACAAAACCGCGTGAAACTGCACTTCTTAGAAACGTTGTCTGCAATGTTGTCTGCAAACTGTGGAGAATGCCCGTTATACCACATACATATATACGAGACGTTAATATAAGGTGGTAGGGAAAATAGATGTCTGGATAAATGAATTAACAGACATAAGGTCAGAAGCACAGAAGGAAGGACAAATGGTCAGAAGCACAGAAGGAAGGAGAAATGATCAGACAATATATACATACATACATACATGCACAGACATATCTAATGGTAAGTAGTTAAGTACAAAGGTAGGTTGGTAATTGACAGGTCAATAAGTATTCGTTTGTTCTGCTACATTTCCCCAACCTTATACCGCCAATTCTTTGTTCTGTTAAATTTCCCCAACGTTATTCTGTCAATTCTTTGTTCTCCTACATTTCCCGAAACTTTCACCGTCTATTCTTTGTTCTGCCACACTTCCCTAACTTTATACCGTCAATTTTTTGTTCTGCTACATTTCGTCAACCTTATATCATAAATTCTTTGTTCTGCTATATTTCCCCAACCGAATCCGTTAATTCTTTGTTATGCTACATTTCCCCAACCTTATATCGGAAATTCTTTGTTCTGCTACATTTCCCCAACCTTATAACGCAAATTCATTGTTCTGCTACATTTCCCAAACCTTATATCGTAAATTCTTTGTTCTGCTACATTTCCCCAACCTAAACCGTCAATTCTTTTTTTCTGCTACATTTCCCCAACCTTATATCGTAAATTCTTGGTTCTGCTACATTTTCCCAACCTTATATCGTAAATTCTTTGTTCTGCCACATTTACCCAACCTTATATCGCAAATTCTTTGTTCTGCTATATTTCCCCAACCGAATCCGTGAATTCTTTGTTATGCTACATTTCCCCAACCTTATATCGTAAATTCTTTGTTCTGCTACATTTCCCCAACCTTATATCGCAAATTCTTTGTTCTGTTACATTTCCCCAACCTTATATCGTAAATTCTTTGTTATGCTACATTTCCCCAACCTTATATCGCAAATTCTTTGTTCTGCCACATTTCCCCAACCTTATATCGCAAATTCTTTGTTCTGCTATATTTCCCCAACTGAATCCGTGAATTCTTTGTTCTGCTACATTTCCCCAACCTTATATCGTAAATTCTTTGTTCTGCTACATTTCCCCAACCTTATATCGCAAATTCTTTGTTCTGCTACATTTCCCCAACCTTATATCGCAAATTCTTTGTTCTGCTACATTTCCCCAACCTTATATCGCAAATTCTTTGTTCTGCTACATTTCCCCAACCTTATATCGTAAATTCTTTGTTCTGCTACATTTCCCCAAACTTATATCGCAAATTCTTTGTTCTGCTATATTTCCCCAACCGAATCCGTGAATTCTTTGTTCTGCTACATTTCCCCAACCTTATATCGCAAATTCTTTGTTCTGCTACATTTCCCCAACCTTATATCACAAATTCTTTGTTCTGCTACATTTCCCCAACCTTATATCGCAAATTCTTTGTTCTGCTACATTTCCCCAACCTTATATCGTAAATTCTTTGTTCTGCCACATTTCCCCTAACCTTACATCACAAATTCTTTGTTCTGCTACATTTCTCCACCTTTATATCTGTAAATTCTTTGTTCTGCTACATTTCCCCTAACCTTATATCGTAAATTCTTTGTTCTGCTACATTTCTCCAACTTTATACTGTCAATTCTTTGTTCTGCTACATTTCCCCAACCTATACTCGTAAATTCTTTGTTCTGCTATATTTTCCCAACCTTTATATCTGTCAATTCTTTGTTCTGCTACATTTCCCCAACCTTATATCGTGCAAATTCTTTGTTCTGCCTACATTTCCCCAACCTTATATCGCAAATTCTTTGTTCTGCTACATTTCCCCAACCTTATATGCATAATTCTTTGTTCTGCTACAGTTCCCCAAGCCTTATATCGTAAATTCTTTGTTCTGCTACATTTCCCCAACCTTATACTGTCAATTCTTTGTTCTGCTACATTTCCCCAACCTTATATCGTAAATTCTTTGTTCTGCTACATTTCCCCAACCTTATATCGTAAATTCTTTGTTCTGCTACATTTCCCCAACCTTATATCGTAAATTCTTTGTTCTGCTACATTTCTCCAACTTTATACTGTCAATTCTTTGTTCTGCTACATTTCCCTAACCTTATATCATAAATTCTTTGTTCTGCTACATTTCTCCAACCTTATAACGTCAATTCTTTGTTCTGCTACATTTCCCGAAACTTTTACAGTCTATTCTTTGTTATGCTACATTTCCCCAACCTTATGTCTTAAATTCTTTTGTTCTGCTACATTACCCCAATCTTATATCGTAAATTCTTTGTTCTGCTAAATTTTTCCCAACCTATACCGTCAGTTTTTTTTATTCTGCTACGTTTCCCCAACCTAAACCGTCAATTCTTTGTTCTGCTACATTTCCCTTGTTCTGCCACACTTCCCCAACTTTATACCGTCAATTCTTTGTTCTGCTACATTTCGCCAACCTTATACCGTCAGTTCTTTATTTTGCTACATTTTCCAAACATTATACCGTCAATTCTTTGTTCTGCCACACTTCCGCAACCTTATACCTCAGTTTTGTACAAATGTTTCACAGGAAAACCGTGATGGCATTTTTGGAGCATTATCAGACGATACCAATGCTTTCCACGACATAGCTGACATAGATGACATCAACATGCAGATTGACCTGCCTGACACCACGGACCAAGACGATTGGGAAACAACCAGATACCGGATCCTGAGCTCGGTCATGGAGCGTCTGTCTACTGTCAGATCCGTTGAGGATTTGATCAAGCTGGGCTTGATGGGCAGTAACAGGAAGCCCCTGACTGCACAAGGCTGTAAGTTTGTTGTCCCGTTAGTCTTTAGTCTTTAGTCTTTAGTCGCTGTCTCAACTTCATGGGAAAGGGTCACTCCATAGAGTTCCGTCCCTGTGCCAACGAATGTCACACAGAATGCTCCTCACTGTCCCATGTGAGAAGTGGAACGGATAGCAGATCTGACAAACCAACAGCTCGTACAGGCATACATGCATAAGGTCGCTGCCAGAATGCTAACACAAAAGTCCGCCACTAAAGTTATAGTTTGTCGGCGATGGAAGAGGCAGTCACTAGAAATGTTCTTTTGTGTAGTCAATAAATCACATAATATTATTATAATATGATTACTATAACCACTGGGGGGAGGGAGGGGGGGAGGGAGGGGGGGGAGGATGGGTATCCCCATATCAAAGTAGAAGTGCTGTGCTTCCTTGTCTCCGCTAGCCCATGAGACACAACTGGAGTATGTGATGTATCTGTTTATACACCCCATCAGTGTAAACTGAAACCACAAGAGCAGGCGGATGGACCTAGGGAACGGCCAACAGATAGTTGTTGGTTATTGTCTCAAGTTTTCACGACGATAGGCAGGGGCTCTCTTCATAGAGACAATGACCACGGTCACCGATCGTGGCAATGCCGAGAAATGAAGCAAGGGCAAAGTAGCTTCTTTATAGATAGATGCCTAGCAAATCACGTCTAACACAACGATTCATTCAAAGTGAAAGACGTCAAGGTGGATGTTCCAGAATGCCCCACCTTAGTTGGTTAAATGTCTCTTGAGTTAATCGAGCCGTATGTGGTCTGGCATTACCATGAAGAAGCAACACTCCTCTAGTCAGCAGTCCTGGATGTTTTCTTCAAATTGCATCATGAAGCATCGATAGAACTTCGCAGTACGATTCAGAATTCCCATTGTCACCTTTCTTCTTGAAATAGGTTAAAAGCACTTCTTTACAATCCCAGAACATTGTCAGCATAACTTTCCCTGCTGATGGCGTAACCTTGAATTTTGGATACAAGATGAAGACGAATGTTTCCATTGCATTGAAGCACACTTTGATTCGGGCTGGTAGTGATGCACCAATGATTTGTCCCCAGTAACAATCCTGTTCAGCATGTCTTCTCCTTCATCTTCGTATAGACAGCGATGATGCAAGGACAGGCCAAATCTGTTCATTTTGTGTTCCTCCGTCAATTGTCTGGGTATCCACTTTGAGCACACTCTGTTAAATTTCAATTGATTATGCAGTATGCTGTATGCTGAACCATGTGAGCACCCTATTGCAGATGCTACAGATTCTATCCTTACTCGCCTGTCACCTCTAATCATCTCCCTCCCACCCGCTGCACGAATGCTTCTGTTGCAATATCAATAGGACGACCAGATCGGATTTCATCAACAATTTTAGAGGATCGTTTATTTTTGTTCTACCCAGCTATGCACCGCTTTACGGGACAAACATTTGTCAGCATAATCAGGAAGCATTTCCTTATGAATGTCCTTTGCAGGCAGTCCTCTTGCCCAGAAACAAAAAACACGCAAAATGAGGGGAACTTCAGTAAAACTTAAAAGGCAATGAATGAATCACCAAAAATTGAAAAGTAGATTGTGAGCTTTACTAAAACACGACTACAAGAGACAAATTGAACGTTGCGGCCAAAGCCTTCGTCAGCACAGGACAAACAAACACAAACCGCCACAAATATTCAGGAAACACACTACATGACAATATTAAACTAATTAAAGATACTTATCTGAATCTGTATCCTTGCTAGGAGAGTCTGATACACGTTGGACTGTGGATTTATGGACCGGATGTATGGTAAACGGGTCAAAGGTCAAGCAAGCGCTGTTCCGGGCACGACGGACATTCAGAAAGACTAGTTAGTAAGAACTGTTCCGAGCACGAGGGACAATCGGAAAACTAGCTAGCCAAAGCTGTTCCGGATGCGAAAGCCATTCGCAAGACTAGTTAGTCATAGCTGTTCCGAGCACGAGGGACATTTCATTCAGACGTTTTTGCGTTGTGCCTGATTTATTTGCCCCCCTTAGGCCAGCACATTCAACTTCAGCTGGCATTTTGATGGGTTTGCCTTCCCGTTTTGAGGGACGTTAAGCTCTTACTGTTGTGGTGTCGCCTGCATCTCAGCTGGTCAAGGTAGAACAGTCAAAGACATCATGGTCAACCCTCAAGGGAAGACAGGAGCAGACCATAAGCATTCTCCGATATCTAAGGAGGCTTCTATAATTGTAGAGCCGGCACATTGTGCTCTGAGACTGGGCTCACCCGAGGAATCGATACGTCCTGCTCATGGCTGCTTTAATTCCTCACTTCCATGTATTGGGCATTTCGTTTGCCACTCGTCGCTCCCCACACAAACCAGGGACGGATAGTCTGCAGACGACATCCACTCATCAAGCTTTCGCTTCGGACTTCCACGTAATGGATTCGCTAGCCAAGCGTTCCATTTCGTGTCAATGAGATGCTCTTCCACCTTTAACTAGTTCTTGAGGTCATTAGGACATATGCAAGCCCCTCTACCACGTCAAGGTGGAGACATATCAGAGGGGGAAGTTTGATATCATAGCATGGAGGAACATCAGTAACAGACATATGATTGGCAGTACTCGAGACAGAAGGCTGTGGACATACATGATCACCAACGACACACTGCATGGGCTCTAAGAAGCAGATTATGTGTTGAAGTACACATGTCAGCTCGGCGAGGCGCTATCTTCATTTTGTGTGCATGTCTGTCTACCCCTTGGTTTTGACAACCGCAAGACAGCCATTAATTATGCTGCCCTGTTGTTTTTCTAATATCTGCATTTTACGACAACAGAGCAGCCATTAATTAACCCTTTTTTTTCCTTTTTTTTTGGGT
>JACEFZ010021002.1:0-13507 GCA_014155875.1 Cepaea nemoralis
AAATAGATGGGCATACAGTAGACAGGGGTTGTGTGTAGACATGACATCAAAATAGAGGTTCTTGAATAGATGGGCAGTACATGAGACAGGGGGTTGTGTAGACATGACAGAGTATAGGTTCTTGAATAGATGGGCAGTACTGAAGAGGGGGTTGTGTGTAGACATGACATCAAATATAGTTCTTGAATAGATGGGCAGTACATGAGACAGGGGTGTGTAGACATGACATCGAATAGAGGTTCTTGAATAGATGGGCATACATGAGACGGGGGGTTGTGTGTAGACATGACATCAAAATAAAAGGTTCTTGAATAGATGGGCAGTACATGAGACAGGGGGTTTGTGTAGACATGACATCAGAGTATAGGTTCTTGTATAGATGGGCAGTACACGAGACAAAAGGCTGTGGATAGACATGATCACCAACGGCACATGTCATGGACTATAAGAAGATTTGCAGTACATGAGACGGAAGGCTGAGGACAGACATGATCACCAATACCACACGGCATGGACTATAAGAAGAAGATGGGTTGTAATTCTAGAGTGAGACTTCTGTAAGATAGTTGTAATTTAGGGGGTCTGAGTGTCTCGAGATATGGTGTCCGCCTCGAGTGCTGGAGGTCCCGGGTTCAGGCCCGGTTGAGGACCAGGATTTATTTAAATCCACCTGGACTTCCAGTAATTTCCCCTGGTCCTCTGGTAGTGAGATGGGAGGGCCCGTGTGTATTGTTGCGCACGTAAAAAATCCCTTGGCAGTTGGAAATCGAAAAAGAGTAGCCTAACGCGCTGCCCGGAGCAAAATTTCGAGTTAAAAATCTACCCAAAGCATTTCAGTATCCTCGCCGATGTAACGGAGTTCGTGCATTGAGCTGAGTTTCTCCAAACTCAGGTGTGAGGAGGAAAACGGAGCACTTATGGGTTTAAACCGTGTGCCGTGATGTTGATCCAACGACTAAAACTAAAGAAATAAAACTAGTTGTAATTCTGGAGTGATACTTCTGTAAGATAATGATATCAGTACAAACGTGAAACTGTTGTGAGATAATGATATTCCTTAAACTAATATTGCAGTGCATTGATGATAATCATAGAGTGATACTGCTGCAAGATACTTATAATCCTAGAGTGATACTTTTAATGAAATCGCTCCCCTCCACCTCCTCTAAAAAAATAAGAAACAAAGAAGAGGATACTGAAGCTGATCTTATGAAATTGAGCAAAAGAGGCAATGGACGACAGAAAGAACAGCCGGGGAATACATAATATAACTAACATAAACTTCACTAACTGATTGGGAGCCACGGAATTGTTAATCGTGTTAGGCAACTTCCCGTATCTTTGTTGCTAACATTCAGGAAGCAGTGAAATTAACAAACTGATAAACTTGCTGATTCCTGCATCCCTTGCGGATGGCAACCATGGATTGTGTCGATGTTATTACGCCTTAGATAGTTCTGGAGAGTGAAGTACTTTGATGCCACTGAATCTACATCGCTGTCTAGAATGAGAGACTTGGGGGTAAAATTGGAACGGCCAGACAGACGGGGCACATCGGAGGAATGACGGGGTCTCGTCAGCCAAACGCTACACCGCCACTATTATGCATATGTTTGGGGGGGGGGGGGGTCTGAGCACCCGTGGACTTGTCCGGAGTGCAAGGATGATACCACAACATAATTAAGTATGAGAAAGAAAAAAGTAACAACTGGGGAAAATAGCAAATAGGTATGTAGCTGGATGACTTGTCCATATGGCATAATCGAGACGAGAACACGGAGTTGATCCAAAACGTGATTAGTGATTGTGTTAAATAGCGAACCACGACCTCCCACGCTTATCGGCGGCATGACACATAATGATGATGGTGGTAAGCCCTTGCCTTGGAAAGTTATTAAATTAACCCATTAAGCTCTAATCTTCCTACCAGACAGTTGTTTAGTGCTACTTTAACCCAAAGAGTCCATGTTATTTAACCCCTCCAGTCATTAGCTTCACTTCCCGTAACCCTGGCGGTTATTTGGTTAACTCCTTGAAATCTAAGATGGTAGTGACACATTAAGTTAACTCATGGACACAAACTTCTTACTTCCACAACTACCTCGGCCAGAACGGGTTAAATAATTGCATTACCGACAACATATGACGGATTCCTCGTTAATTAAACCACCAGGTAAAACTATATGTATGTAATTCTATCACTCAATGTGTTATAATTAAATTATAATCGTATAGAAGACATTTGCTCACCAAGTCATTACATTACACTGACTAATGACTAAATTATGACGGTTGCAAGGAGAGTGGTACTTAGTGGTGGTGGTAGTAGTAGTTAGTAGCTTTAAACTTTAACTAGCCTTTAAAGTAGCCACTGAATGTCGATTGATTCAGTCTATAAAAACATCTACTTGCATGTAAATTATCCATAAACAACATGCTGGTAAAATAGCATAGTTTTCACTAAATCCCATGTTATAATCACAACAAGAATACATTCATTATCATTATTCACAGCTTCCCCTGTAATCTTAATCCAGCCGGAATGGTATATTATAAGTTATAACGATGAGCTCCAGGAAATGTCTACACACGTCCTGAAAATAGGAATCAATAACTGGCACTCATATAAGAGGGGAGGATATCGTAACGGCACAGTAAACTAATATAGATAATGTAAAACAGATATTATCAGTACCGTGTTGTTGAGCTGTACTGGACTATAGATAGGAATCTAATCTAGTCGTTTTTGTCTTCATGGTGGCGCCATGTATTCATTGTTTAGTCGTCTGTTGAATAAAAATCTTGTGACTTGTGCATAAGTTATAATTTATATACATAACCCTGTAAGATGTATAATCTACGTGACCACTGCCATACACTGTCTCACAGTCTTGCAAGTATCTTCTGCCAAAGTTAATGTGTGGAAACCGGTGCCGTGTACTTCAATATTCTACTACACTATTATGTCCTATGGCTATTACAAGAAGGAAACGGGAACTGCTAAAACTAAAACATGCCGTTGTGATGAACGTCATCAGGACATGTGTCATAACTATATTATACATTTTTGCAGAGTTATTATCGTGTCCTCGGTAGTATAGTGGTAAGTATCCCCGCCTGTCACGCGGGAGACCGGGGTTCGATTCCCCGCCGGGGAGGCAATTTTTTTTTTAAAATTATTTTCAAGAAGTTAAAATTGTTGCTCTAACTTTTATTTCTTCTTCAAATGCATTGTATATTCAAGTGCTTCTTCTTCTTTCTTCTTCATTCACCCTGAAAGTATTTTCGAACGTGATTGCGTTGTGCCTGCTTACTTGCAGCAGGGCTGCGTTCTTGCGCCGTTAGGCCGACACATCCGACTTCTGCGGGCATTTGTTGACCGGGTTAACCTTGTATGAAACCATCATTGCTGAGTATGAATATTAATGAAATTGGTGTATGTTGCTCATTTTATTATTTGTTGTACTATTTTAAGTCCACGGTGAAACCGCGAATGGCTCATTAAATCAGTCGAGGTTTCTTGATGACACGATCCTACTTGGATAACTGTGGCAATTCTAGAGCTAATACATGCTTTATGAATTGGTTTTCTTGCTCTATCTTCTGTAAAGACGGCAAGGTGCCACTACATGCTTGTGTCCAGACACTTGGTCTACGGCTGTCAGCTGAGGGATATGGTAGTTACTCACCTTCAATAATGACGGTAGACATAGGGTCCTTCAGGCCAAATGGTACCTGAGAGTTGCTGCAGACAGGGATCACCCGCTGCATGCAACAATGGATATGGTCAAGGATCATAGACTAAAACGAGGCAGGTCCTGGATAGATATAGGGTCCTTCAGGCCAAATGGTACCTGAGAATCCCGGGAAGGTTAACCCGGTCAACAAATGCCTGCAGAAGTCGGATGTGTCGGCCTAACGGCGCAAGAATGCAGCTCTGCTGTAAACAGGCACAACGCAGTCACATCCGAAAAAAACTCCGGATGAACGAAGAAGAAGAAGTACCTGAGAGTTGCTGCAGACAGGGATCACCCGCTGCATGCAGCCATGGATATGGTCAAGGGTCATAGACTAAGACGAGGCAGGTCCTGGATATGCTTGCTTGCTTGTGTTCGTTGGCTTGAGCTCCAACGCGAAGTCCTGTATATCGGATGAAGGCATCCTATTGTCCAACATCAGTGTGATGTCATACAGGACCTGAGGTTTACGTGAGGTATCCGTTGTCCCATGTCTGGCTTATTGGTGTGCAGACTGGTGGTTCCTCGCCGTACAGGCAGACACTCTCCGATTTCGGAGGAAGGTCCTAGATAGACATAGGGCCCTTCAGGCCAAATGGTACCTGAGAGTTCCTGCAGATAGGGATCACCCGCTGCATGCAGCAATGGATATGGTCAAGGATCATAGACTAAGACGAGGCAGGTCCTGGATAGATATAGGGTCCTTCAGGCCAAATGGTACCTGAGAGTTGCTGAAGACAGGGATCACCCGCTGCATGCAGCCATGGATATGGTCAAGGGTCATAGACTAAGACGAGGCAGGTCCTGGATATGCTTGCTTGCTTGTGTTCGTTGGCTTGAGCTCCAACGCGAAGTCCTGTATGTCGGATGAAGGCATCCTATTGTCCAACATCAGTGTGATGGCATACAGGACCTGAGGTTTACGTGAGTATCCGTTGTCCCATGTCTGGCTTATTGGTGTGCAGACTGGTGGTTCCTCGCCGTACAGGCAGACACTATCCGATTTCGGAGGAAGGTCCTGGATAGACATAGGGTCCTTCAGGCCAAATGGTACCTGAGAGTTGCCGCAGACAGGGATCACCCGCTGCATGCAGCAATGGATATGGTCAAGGGTCATAGACTAAAACGAGGCAGGTCCTGGATGGCACAGGCAGAACTTTCTATAAGTCAGGTGTGTGATCTAGAGACCATCAATCGTGAAAGAGAGTAGGTTGAAGTTCCGGATGACATGACGGACTGGCACAATGTAATAATAACACTGGGTCGTGAGAGCAGAGAATGGGCAGCGGGCCGCACTGAGTTTGAAGTGCAACAGCTGATCCAGAGCAACACACATCAAGGTGACATAGTCATCTACACCGATGGGTCAGTGGTGAGAAACAGACTTAGTGGCTGGGGCTTTATTGCAAAGGCTAATGGGCGAGTCTTGAAACAGGAGAGTCTGGCATATGAGACTACGACCTCCAGCATGAGAATGGAGGTGGAGGCAGTAACAGCGGCATTCCATTGGCTAGAGGAGACTACTGCAAAGCACGTTGTGTTCATTACGGATTCAAAGAATATGCTTAGCAAGGTGGAGAAAGGAATGTTTTGTGTGAAAATGCGCCGCTTCAGAAGTCACAGATTGTGAGAATTGTACGGATATTTTGCCCTGGCCTTGCGGGTGTACGGGGGAATGAACAGGCTGATAGGCTAGCAAGGAATGCACCTCTTGGTGGTATCTTGCCTATGGGGGAGGTAGTCGTGCGCTTGTGGGACCAGGTGGAGAAGGCGGGGGAACAGATTGAGAACCCATATGTAGAAAGAATGAGATTGCGGGGGGTCAGCAGGGGTTCTGGGATAATCTCAAAACTGAGAGGGAAGACCAGGAGAACTTTTAATCAGATAGCGGTGGGAACGATTAGTAGTATGACTCTATGGGGATGTCCTGTGTGCAGTGATGTCGGTTCTCAACTCAACTCAACTATTCACCTTCTGCTGCATGGAGGTGTGATGCTGAGCCGGCAGCATCTGCAGCCTACCTTGTTACATGCGTACTAGTCATCCTGTCCTCTGGAGAAAACAAGGCAAGGCCGAGAGATAGATCATGCTGCATGGGCAACACATGTTCTCTGAATCCAAGCCCAGGCATTGTGCGATGGAACTCTAGCTGTAGCTCCAATCCACATACTTTCGTCTGTAAAGACGGCAAGGTGTCACTATCCTATTTAAGTTAATTATGATGTACGGAGGCGATTCATGGACAATTAATTAAAAGACAAGTGAGGAATTGTGTAGAAGTTGCGGAGATGTCGTTTCATATAAGGATGATGAGAACACCGTGTAAAGATAGAAAGAAGAATGAAGATATCATGAAAGAAGTGAACTCACAAAGAGAACTGGTTACTTGCATCAGAAGTAGACAGTCCACATTCTTTGGGCATGTCGTCACAATGGGAAAGTTGGAGGGGAGGGGAGGCAGGGGAGAACATCAGTACCAACAGAAATGATTGTCATTATATAGGGTGTATTTTTAATGACTGTGCAGTGTTTCAAAAATATTGCCGGCCCAAGTTTTGTATTCACCCTCTGTAAAGATCATGCAACATAATAGGTAAATACACAACTTTGACCGGCAATATTTTCAAACACTGCACAATCATTAAAAATACGCCCTATACAAGACAGAAGGCTGTGCACAAACATGATCACAAACGCTACACAGCATGTAAGAGTAAGAAGAATTTATATATATATATATATATATATATATATATATATATATATATATATATATATATATATATATAAGGGCTCACGGTTCCCAGAAGGGCAAGAGCCAACCCACTAGGTCCCGCGTCCCTGTGTGTCGGTTGTGTTGGGTGATCATCCCGGCCCCTGGGAAGATCATGTGCAGGAACTACACTTTGATCTTAGCCAAAAGGCCGAGAAGCGAAGAAGAAGAGGAAGAATTTAACAGATTCGGCGCCAAACAAAAATTAGGTTTTGACCAACAAATATGGATCGCGGAAAATGGGAAGTACGGGTGTGTCACAGTTTTTTATATGGTAACAGACATGTTATATTATAACGCAGTGACATCATTTCGGCGGTATATAAACTAATGGCAGACAGGGGAAGCGCTTAAAACGATTAATAATCCCATGGCAATTAATCAGTATGTTTCTCTACTTAGTACAGGGTGTATTTTTAATGACTGTGCAGTGTTTGAAAATATTGCGATTCAAGTTTTGTATTTACCTTTTATGATGCATGAACTTTGCAGGGGGTGAATATAAAACTTGGACCGGCAATATTTTCAAACACTGCACAGTCATTAAAACTACACCCTGTATTTTACTCGACCTGACCAAATGAAATGATAAGAGCGCTCGATCGCTTACATGACCGGTGAGTGCGCTGACGGCGGGGTACCGGGATCAACCCCCATGCACCAGCTGGATAAACTTCAACGTTGACTTATGTTCAGAAGACAATGGCAACCTACTCAACGTAAAACTGCCTAGAAAATGAACGAGAGATTGGGGTTGATAGCAACGTCATGCAAATGACATGCAACATGTGTGTAATATTTTCCCACATAAGGCTATTTATAGTTTTTCTGTTGCACGTCGTCTGTTTCTCATCATCATCAAGTGCCCTGCCAGCTGGCGTAGGCGTTCAAGGCTCTCCACAGATCTCGGACTTTGGTGTTCTGGATAAAATCTGATGATGGCATTCCTCCATGCCACCGTCTCAGTCCATCTAGCATCATTTTTCTTGATCGGCTTCTGCCTCTTTTCTCTTTGATTTTTCCAGTTGTCACGATGTTCTCCAATGCCTCTCTTCTCATCACATGACCAAAGAAAGGTGTTTTTGTCTTTCTTATTGTTATATATAATGTTCTAGTTTTATTAGCCTCTTTCATGCACTCATAGTTAGTTAGTCTGGTAGTCCAAGAATTTCGCAACATTCGTCTCAGGAACCATATCTCTGTTGCTTCCAAGTTTTTCCTAATTTGTTCATTTACATTCTAAGACTCACTCCATGCAACAAAGCAGGTTCTATATAACATTCTAGCACGCTCTATCTTACATTCAGTGATAGTGTTTTGTCTGGCCTCAAATTTCGCGTCTTTACATTAAGATGTTTTGGGAGCAGTCTTGTAGCTCTGACAGTTGTCAATACCCCGGCGTCTGTCTTCTTTTCCCTCGAAGTACATTATTGTAAATGTCGCATGCATGGATATTCATGTGGAATAAGTACGAACATGAAACGCCTAGAAAGTGGATGTGCCAATGCACAACAGGAGAAAAACGCCTGGGAATCATGGCTCGGACTTGCCCGATTCCCGAGTGTCAAGAGGTAAAGGGGCAGAAACATTCAGCGAAGAGAGAACAACTTCTGGCGATCGGAATCCTCCTGTCGTGCTTGCTAAGTTCTTATCATCCACACTTGCATATTATAAACCCACAAGTGTACGGAATGACTCATTAAATATGAGAGAATTTCAAATGAAAATCTTACACTTTTTTTTGTGGTGAATATATTTTGAAAAAGTAAAGAACAAATGAATCATGTTTCAGTGTAGTCACCACTGCGTTCAATGCAAGTCCTCCAGCGCCGTTAAATTGCTTGGATTCCTGTACAAAAAGAAAAATGTATCTTGGTTGCGTGTGTAACCACTCATGCACCGCCTGCCACACCTCTTTACAGACGTCACACCGTTTTGAAACTTCCTACTCCACTCATACACTTGCTGGACTGACAGGCATGCATCACCATACTGGACCTTCCTACTCCACTCATACACTTGCTGGACTGACAGGCATGCATCGCCATAATGGACTTTCATTCGCCGATTAATTTCTTCACTGATCAAAAAATGGACAACAGAACGCTGCTTCTGGTGCATGTCAAAGGTGGGACAGCCATCTTTAAACTGGCCTTATGACGTCATCGTGTTCATCTGCATCATGATGTTACGTGCTCAACACTCTTGACATCATTATCAACAATATTGACACGTTACAAGACAATGGCATGTAATCTCTATCACACTGTTAAGGTTTTCACGTGAAGCCCCGTTGTAAATGAATGAATTATGCTTCAATGGGAATCTCCATATCTGAAGCCCATAAACATGAAATCTCCCGCTGTTTATGCTTGACTCCGACACTGCAAGGAACAGGATGAGATGTTTCACTTTTTATTCTGATGTACAGTTATAAATCAATCTCTTGCAATGAGCTTCCATTAACGTTACTAAACGTAGTCAGCCTCACAAAGTAATTCAGCAATCACGGAAAACAAAGGGCATTCCTTCATCGAAAAGAAATACACAAAGCACTACATATGAACATGGAGAAGACATAACAGTGACTACATTAAATCATAACTGTCATTGTCAACTGTAATTTACTACCAATATAGTACCTTGCGGTGTGTGGCAGAGGGGTCTTTGAGCCTGAGGAATTAAAGGCCGCCTGGCTAGTGCAGTCGCCCTGAGAAATACGATTTTAAAAAAATGAGAACAATTAAAAGACAATTAAGAAATTAATAAAATGTATTACTTATCTCAGAAAGACATTAGACTTATAAAAAACATATATTGGAAACAACAAGCTGCAATAAGGATTGATAATGAAGTGGGACAGTATCAGCCAATTAAGAGAGGTGTTAGGCAGGGATGTGTGATGTCTCCATATTTTTTTTCCCTGTACAGTGAAAATATTTTCAGAAATGTAGAGGATATAAATGGAATCAGCATTGGAGGACGAAACATCAATAACATTAGATATGCAGATGATACAGTATTAATTGCAGACAATGCGCAGGACCTGCAACAATTAGTAGATGCGGTTGTTGTACACAGTGAGCAACTGGGGTTAGAATTAAATTGTAAAAAGACTCAGGTTATGGTCGTCAGTAGAAAGGAAGAAGTGCCACAATGTAATATACAAGTAAATGGAAATATTCTTCAACAAGTGAATCAGTACAATTATCTTGGAACAGTTATAACATCTGATGGGAGATGCCTTGAAGAGATTAGAACAAGAATCGCCATGGCGAAAGTAGCCATTAGCAAGATGAAAAACATTCTGACCAATAAAAAGATGTCAATTGAAACGAGAAAAAGAGTGTTGAGGGGATACATAGAGCCTGTTCTTTTGTATGGATGTGAAACTTGGACAATGAGCAGTCAAGCTGAAAAGCATCTGATGGCTGCAGAAATGTGGTTTCTGAGGAAAATGCAAAGAATACCATGGACAGACAGAAAAACCAATGACCAAGTACTACAGGAGACAAATGAAAATCGTAAACTGATTAGAGAAATTAGACGTAGACAGTCAAAATTGTTTGGACATGTTATGAGAAGAAATGGATTGGAGAAATTAGTGACAACTGGCAAGATCGAGGGGAACAGACCAAGAGGAAGACCGAGAGGAAAATACCTGGATGGCTTGGCCACATGGCATGGACGAGACAGGAACACTGAGCTGATCCATGACACTGGTGATCGAGTGAAATGGCGAGTCATGACCGCCCACGCTTTCCGGCATGGCACATGATTGGTTGATGACTTATCTGAGAATCCCAGACTGTGAAACTAACATACATCTTGACGTTGACACTGTTAAGATTATCTAGTGTTTGATCATCATCATGTGCCATGCCGATAAGCGTGGGCGGTCATGTTTCGCCATGTTTATATGTTGTATTTTATGTATTTATTTGCTGATTAAGACAAATTGCGGCAACGTCCTTTGTTTTCCGTAATTGTGCTATGTAAAGCTGTATTCAATCAATCAATCATGTGCCATGCCGGAAAGCGTGGGCGTCATGACTCGCCATTTCACTCGATCACCAGAGTCGTGGATCACCTCAGTTTTCCTGTCTCGTCCATGCCATGTGGCCAAGCCATCCAGGTAATTTCCTCTCGGTCTTCCTCTTGGTCTGTTCCCTTCGATCTTGCCAGTTGTCACTAATTTCTCCAATCCATTTCTTCTCATAACATGTCCAAAACATTTTGACTGTCTACGTCTAATTTCTCTAATCAATTTACGTGTTTCATTTGTCTCCTGTAGTACTTGGTCATTGGTTTTTCTATCTGTCCATGTTATTCTTTGCATTTTCCTCAGAAACCACATTTCTGCAGCCATCAGATGTTTTCCAGCTTTGACTGCTCATTGTCCAAGTTTCACATCCATGCAAAAGAACAGGTAAAATTGTATTACATCGTGTTATTATATATTGCTTACTAACATCAGATCGGGACTGAGTGGTCTCGTGGAGATCCCGGGTTCATGCCCCGGTGAGGACCGGGATTTTTTCACGTGGACTTCTAGTAACAAAATGTCTCCTGTCTCTGGGTAGTGAGACCGGACACCCGTGTGTATTGTCACGCACGTAAAAAATCCCTTGGCAGTTGGAAACTGAAAAAGTGTAGCCTAATGGCGCTGCCCGGGCAAACTTTCGAGTTAAAAATCTACCCGAAGTATTTTAGGATTCTCGCCGGTGCTACGGAGTTCGTACACTGAGCTGAGATTCCCCGGACTCAGGCTTGAGTTAGGAGTAGAGTGGAGCACTTATGGGTTACATCCGTGTGCCGCGATGTTGATCCGTCGACTAAGCTAAACTAAACTAAACTAAACTAAACTAAACTAAACTAAACTAAACTAAACTCAACTCAACTAAATTAAACTAAACTAAACAGTAGATTTCCCGGAAAACGGTAATGAAAGTAGAACATTATACGACTACTACTGGCACCTGGCCTTCTTGGCAGACGATATTTTGTTACATAGTGCTTTAAGAAAGGTATAAAAACATCGCCATAAGCTTGAGCTTAATTGTGGAGACCAGGTGTCGCCCATGCAGCATGACCCCCCCCCCCCTCTCTCTCTCTCTCTCTCTCTCGGCCTGCCTAGTTTATTCCAGAGGACAGTTAACACCAATACGTCTGGAACATTTAAAGACAAGGTGCAGAAGCTGCCGGGTCAGCAAAGCAATGCTCTTGCTGTCCGAGAACAGTATATACAACAATAAGAACAAGACAAACATTATTCTTTGTTATATAATTAGAAAGGATACTTTGAAAAACATCACAACTGGAAATATCGATCAGCGATAGAAGAAGAGATGCAATGCGAGATAATGATTGATTGATTCAAGTTGAGTTTGAGTTAAGAACCGACATCAATGCACTCAGGACAGTCCCATACTTGCTCCGTCCTCTCGTTCAACAGCCAGCGAAGAGTCATACAACTAATCGCTCCCACCGCTATCTGATTTAAAGTTCTCCTGTCTTCCCTTTCTGACTGCCGTTTCCATCGACGATGAACTGTATTTTTCATGGAGGACTTTTATGTTGGCATTCTGGCGGCGGCATTATGCACAGTGTACCTGTGAGGGCCGTTGGCTTGCCGATACTCCCGTCTATTCCATTGTGCGGAGCATTTTGTGTGATATTCACTGGCACAGGAACGGAGCAATATGGGGACGATCCGTTGCCGTGAAGTTGGAACCTCGACTAACTAACTAACTAACTAACTAACTAACTAACTAACTAACTAACTAACTAACTAACGAAGAGAATGGTTGCTGCCTCTGGAGCGGTCTCGACTGGCAAAAGATTAGTTTCATCTTCGTGCCAGGGCATGCGGGAGTACAAGGAAATGAGCGGGCTGACAAGCTCGCAGGGGAGGCTACTGTGGAGGGCGGAAGCGCCATGGACCAGGCCGACATTCTGAATGCTCTACGAGAAGTAAGACTTTTGCGAGAACCAAGTGATGACTGTGAATCTACAACAATGGCCAGACTGCGAGAGCAGCAAATTAAAAGAGGGGTGGCCAAACAAGAACACTACGCAGGAAGCCAAAGAAGATTTATAAACCAACACAGAACTGGCGTCGTTAGCCGCTACACGTTGCGGGATTTGCTGAGGAGGGGATCCGAGCACTTATGGACTGAATGGTTCGATGTGCAATGAGGATGATCTGTCGACTAACTAACTAACTAACTACTAACTAACTGGTCTTCCCTCTCAGTTTTGAGATATTTCCAGAACCCCTGCCGACCCCCGCAATCACATTCTTTTCACATACGGGTTTCTCAGTCTGTTCCCCCGCCTTCTCCACCTGGTCCCAAAAGCGCACGACCACCTCCTCCTTGTCCATAGGCATCTACCACCAAGAGGTGCATTCCCTGCCAGTCTATCATCAGTCTGTTCATTCCCCCAACACCCTATACTTTAATATTCCGAGCAAGCTCATAGATGATCCATATCTCGTAATAAATGTCTCAGAGTGTAAATGCTAATCTTCCAACTGAAACATTGTTTTGTTTTATAGTTTTTAGTGTGTTCTAGAAAACAATTGCTGTCTAATTGCATTTAATTTATTCACCCAGATGTTGGCAGGGCTGCCAGGAGGAAGTAACTACAAACTCAAGTTGCGATATTACTGTTCTTGGTACCATGATGGCGTCCGAATAACGACAAGTGGAACAATTTGATCTTGCAGGCGTTATTTCCCACATACACGCAGGTACACACGACTACAACCACTGCTTTTAGTGTATTTCACACGTGTACACAGTTACCCAGAATTCTACTCTTGAAATGCGTGGTTTGCACAACTGTACAGTAGAGTATATTGGGCCCGATCGGGCAGTAATATTTATTTATTTATTTTATATTTATTAATAATAAAATAAATTTACATTGCGGAATCACAATAGAAATTATTATTCTTAGTATATCAATAGAGGCTGAGAGGTGACAATATGCT
>JACEFZ010021003.1:0-15000 GCA_014155875.1 Cepaea nemoralis
AACCCCCCCTGCTGCTCTGCAGGTAGACTGAGGATAGCAGTCTAAATTAGGCGAACGATGCCAATAATTTCAGTCCGAACACAACCTCTAAGGCTCTTAGCCGAGGTGTATGACTGAACGACTCTAAGAAATAAACCGTCGGACGTGAGAGCCTGGCCGACACATACCTACATCAAAATTGAGGTGAGGTGCTGAGCACGCTACATGCTTGATGCAGATACTCGTTCGACGGCTCTTAGCTGGGGGATATGAGGGATCCCCGGATGAGAGGGCCAGGCCGTTTCTCGCCCACAGACGCACGGAGGTAAGGTGCTGAGCCAGCAGCACATGTAGCCTACCTCACCAGCGAGTACTAGAAGGTGGAAAAACACCTCGGTCGCACGTTCCGATGAAAGTCTGTAACCTTACTCATGGAATGAGTGTAGTCAAAGGTGGAAAATTGTCTGTTAACACGAAATGGAACGCTTGACTTGCGAATCCATTACGGGACAGCCCGAAGTGAAAGCTTGCTGTGTGGAAGTCGAAATAAGAGTCTAACTTGTCTCGAAACCCGAGGAAGGCTAAGCTAATTAAAATATGCCCGCCGAAGACGTAAGTGCCAGCCTACGGGCGGCAAAATAAAAATTGGCACTACGCAATTACGTCCGAGTGAAATGTCTTTCGTGACCGGAAAAGCTCTAACTAGTCTTCCCTCGTGCGAGGAATAGCTACCTAATTTCCGAATGCCACTCTTGTTCGGAACAGCTATGACTAGGTAGTTTTCTGAATGTCCGACGTGTCTGGAACAGTTCTGACGGGCACAACGACAAGCACATGTCCGAACCGGAAACTCGCTGAGTGGATACCGATTGCAGACCAGTCTGGTCTGTGCGGTAACGGCCCGGGGCGAACGAAATGCCCAATATATTGAAGTGAGGAATAAAAGCAGCCATGAGCAGAACGTTACGATTCCCTCGGTGAGCCCAGCACCAGGGCGCTATGTTCGGCCCTGAAATTATGGAAGCCACCCTGGATGGCGGAAAATGCCATAGACTGTCCCTGCCTTCCTTTGAGGGATGACCGTTAAGTCTTCGACCGTTCCAACTTGGCCAGCTGCGTTGTGGACGGTACCACAAAAGTGAAAGTCTTCCAGGTATGCTACCTGGTCAAAAAAAGCACGATAAAGCCAGATGTGTTGGCCCACGGGTTTCGGCCCAAGGGCGCATAACTTAGACACACGTTAATCACATCTGGAAAAAAACAATACTCCGGATGAACGCAAAGAAGAAGAAAGAAGAAGAAGAAGAAGAAGAAGAAGAGATAATGAGTATGCCAGACAGAAGTCTGAAGGTAGACATCATCACCAAGGCCACAAAAAGTGGGTTATAATGTAACGTTTCATTCTCCAGGGTCCAGCCACGATCTATGAATTTTGTCGTCCTCATGACGTCCTGACTGTAAGAGTCAACGCAACCAGCCCCCCATTCATTATCCAAAGCACGAACTTTGGAAGAAGTGACTACCCCAACGGAGTCAACTGTTCATTGAATATTGTATCTTTTCTGCAAAACGTGGTGCTGTCATACTATTTCAGGTAAAACAAAAGCTGCATTAAAAAAAATAAATAAAATAAAGGTATCTTATGTAATAAGTCACTATCATTGAAAGTAAGAAAGAGAGTGATTAAATGCTTTATAGAACATGCTTTGCCTGTGGCAGTGTGTCTCGGAATGTAAATGTACAAACTAGGAAGAATTTGGAAGAAATAGAGATGTGGTTCCTGAGACAAATGTTGCGAATTTCTTGGATGCGAAAGTAACTAACAACAACTGCCCCAAAATATGATTATTAAACTTGAGCCCATGGGCATATCGATAGATGAAGCCCATAAGCGGGCACTCTCCCGCTGTTTATGCTTCACCTCGACACCGCAAGGTACAAGAGGAATATGATGAGATGAGATGAAACTTAAATATTATTTTCAACAGTAAGAATGAGACAAATTGCTTTCTTTGGTCATGTGACGAGAAGAGAGGCACTGGATAACATTGTGACAACTGGAAAGATCAAGGGGAAGAGAGGCAGGGGCAAACCAAGAGAATCGATGCTGGACAGACTGAGACGGTGGCATGGAGGAATATCATCAACAGAGTTGATCCAGAACACCAACGACCGAGATCTGTAGAGAGACATAAACGCCTGCTGGCAAAGCACTTGATGATGATAAAACGTTCACACAACGGACACACGCATGCATACACATAATATATCAATATACACATAACATGATTGAATGAATCAAATATCAGACTACACACAGAATTTACACTATCCAGGAAAACGCACATTTCTGAGCACACACACACATTGCACAGTATACCATATGTGGAAAAGGCATCACCTCAAATCCAAATGTAAGTTACATTACTGGTTGCCAAGTAAACGTCTTTCTGTCAAAATAGCGTTATTTCACATTTAGAAAGCTATCCTCTCTCTTCCCCCAAACCTTCACCCGACATAATTGTTTGTGACTCTTCTTATGTTCCCTTTTACCTTCGTCGTCTTACTCTCACTCTTCCTTTTCCTCACCCTTCTTCTTCGTGTTCAGCTACTGTTGCTGCTGCTGTTGCTTCTTCATCTTAATCTTCTCCTTTCTTCTCATTTTTTCTACTCCTACTACTGAACCACTCCTCCACTGCCAACTACTTCTCAACGTGTTTGTCGCTTAATTAGACAAGACAAGAAAACATAAGAAGGAATTAAAACTGACTGGTACGATAAATGATATGTCACGTAAACTGACTGGCACCATATATGATATGTCGCGGTAAACTGATTTGCACGATAAATGATATGTCATGTAAACTGACTGGCACGATAAATGATATGTCACGATAAACTGATTTGCACGATAAATGGTATGTCACGGTAAACTGACTGGCCCGATGAATTGTATGTCAAGATAAACTAACTGGAACGATAAATTGTATGTCACGTCAACTGACTGGCCCGATAAATTATATGTCAAGATTAACTGACTGGAACGATAAATTGTATGTCAAGATAAACTGACTGGCACGATAAATTGTATGTCACGTCAAATGACTGGCCCGATAAATTGTATGTCAAGATAAACTGACTGGAACGATATATTGTATGTCAAGATAAACTGACTGGAACGATAAATTGTATGTCACGTCAACTGACTGGCCCGATAAATTGTATGTCAAGATAAACTGACTGAAACGATAAATTGTATGTCAAGATAAACTGACTGGCACGATAAATTGTATGCCAAGATAAACTGACTGGCCCGATAAATTGTATGTCATGTAAACTGATTGTATTTCAGGATCCTCGCCGATGCAACGGAGTTCGTGCATTGAGCTGAGTTTCTCCAGACTCAGGTTTGAGTTAGGAGGAAAACGGAGCACTTAAGGGTTAAACCGTGTGCCGTGATGTTGATCCAACGACTAAACTAAAACTAAACTAAGCTGACTGGCACGATAAATTGAATGTCATATAAATTGACTGAGAAGATAAATTGTCACCATCATCATCATCATCATCATCATCATCATCATCATCATCATCATCATCATCACCATCATCATCATCATCATCATCATCATCATCACCATCATCATCATCTTCCAATTCTGCCGTCAAGCAATCTTGGGGAGGAATAATTTGCGCTCCAGCGTCAAGTGGGCGGCACTGGATAGTGTCATTCCGTGTGATTGTACAATGTCTTTGATGTGGTAAATCCATTTTCTTCTTGGACGTCCTCTTGTCTCGTCGCAGGTGATCTTTGATGTAAGGCCAGTGAAGGTAGTTGTTAGTGTTGCATTCTAACGACATGGCCAAACCAATTGATCTTCCGTCTTTCAATAAAGGTGTTGATTCCACTGTCTGTCTGATAACAGCCTTTCTTACTCAGTCTCGGATTGTGTGCCAACCTAAACTGATTGTATGTCACGTAAACTGACTGACACGATAAATTGTATGTCACGGTAAACTGCATATCTTGTTTTCTGCAGAAAATTTGATGTAGAGAATCACCAGACCTGTAGCTTCGATTCTCTCACAGTGAGCGGGGTCAAATATTGTGGGACCTGGCTGGTTGGGCGTGCGCTTGAAAGCATCATTACGGGGAATAGCTTTTCTACTACTCTTCGTTTCACAACAGACGGATCTGTCACACGACCTGGGTTTGAGGTGAGAGCTCCACCCCCCCCCCCCTTGCACACACACACACACAGACACCACACACACACACGCACAAATACACAATACTCACGTGCACTTACACACACACATACACACATACACGCACAGATACACACATACTCACTCACACACACACGCACACATACACACACTCACTCATACACATATACATGTACGCACGCACACATTCGCACACACACACACTTAAATATATATATCTATATATATATATATATATATATATATATATATATATATATATATCGGATAGTGTGTGTGTATATATATATAAGTGTGTGTGTATGTTTGTATTGGAGCCAGGTAACGCAGTGACCAGAAAACGTGCATATCGACTCAGTGGTCATGTGTTCAAATCCCAAAATTGACGGAGATATGTAAAAAAAAAAAAATTGTCTTGGGCTTGCGCATTGATGCAGCTTAAGACAAGTACAGTACTAGGAAATGCTATGACAAGTTCGGCCTGTCTTATATTGACTACATAACCGATGGATGGCACATACTTCTATACACATGTGGGCCTAGCACCATATAGTCAGGACTCTTCGGACATGTTTACACTTTATATATATAATGATATAATACATTGTCTCGTAGCAGTTTCCGGCTTCGGGACTGAGATGCGCTTGGGCCGCCACACAAATTGTAGCCTGAAAGCAAGGAGGAATAGGTGGCCAATCTCTTCCTCACTCTGACAAGCGACGAGCCGAGGTGTCCGACCCGTGTCATATCGTGCTCATGTTATAACCAGCGAAGTGCTCTGTCAACTTCACTAGCGCACCCACCTGCCTTGTTGATATATTTCGGCAAAATTTTATCTAGACAAATGGTTGGAGTCTATTGACACCTTTGAAACGAACGAACGAACGAACGAACTTTATTTTAAAAGGGTAACAAATCGGGCACGCTGGCCCGTCTTACATTCGGCCCTTTCAATCACTCATCTTTCATTCATCACATGTTACATTTACATAGGGGAAAAAAAACACATTGTCAAATGGATTTTGTAGGCATAAACAATGCATATTACGCATGGTACATTCACATTGGGAAAAAAAAAAACATTGTCAAGTGAAAGTTGTGAGCATAAACAGTGCATATTGCAATGTTGTGACACACATTCCCCATCCACCCTCACATCCCGCAGCTACCCACACATCCCGCAGCCACCCACACATCCGCCACCCACCACACCTCACCCACCCACCCACACACCTCCACGCACTCACACAGACTCAGGCAAACATACATGCCGCCACCCACGCACTGATCCGCCACCTACACACATTTCCCCACCCACACACACACATCACCCACCCATCCCATAACCGACACTCACACATCCACCCACATATTCTCCACCACCCACCCACACACCCGCAACCACCCAGCATAAAACACATCACAAAACCACACACACATATCCCCGCCAACCCACACATCCCGCACCTATCCATACACACATCCCACACCCTCACAATTTTCCCCACCCACCCACACATCAGACAACCTACACCCACTCACCCACCCAATATCCGCCACCTCTAAACTAAACAACCCCCACCTATACACACATCCCCACCCACAAACACATCTCCCCACCTGCCCACTTATATCCTCCACCCATAAACACCCAAAAACACACACCTCCCACCCACACACACCACACCACCCACATATATTCCACCACACACAACCGCCGCTTACACACATCTTCCCACAAACACACACATCCCCCACCCATACACTCATCTCTCACACACATCCACCCACTCACGTACTCATCCATCAACCACTCACACCCACACATCACTCACCCGCCCATCAACCGATGCATCTCTTATCTACCCTCCCACCCACACACACCTCAACCACCCAGCTAAACACGCATCTCCCATTCTCACATACATCCTTCATCCACCTGCACATCCCACATCATCCCCACCTCTCACACATCTCCCCTCCCACACAAAACTCCACCCATAAACACATCCCCCCAATACACACACATCCCCCACATGCATTCCCCATACACATCCCCGCCCACAAATCTCTCACCCACACAGGAGTGTAGAGGAAACATGACCCACTTTATGCTAATCCTACTGGGTTTGTAGCTGTTAGTATGTGCAGTGTACAACCATGACCTGGTGTTTTTATCATATGTTATATCTCTGATGATGCTTGAAGATCTACAAATTGATGGAAAAGATCTTAGACTTGTAAAAAACATAAATTGGAAACAACAAGCTGTCATCAGAATTGATAACGATGTAGGTCAATATCAGCCTATTAAAAGAGGTGTGAGACAGGGATGTGTAATGTCTCCAGATCTTTTTTCCCAGTACAGTGAAAATATTTTCAGAAATATAGAAGATATGGAAGGAATCAACATTGGGGGACGATACATCAATAACATTAGATATGCAGATGATACAGTCTTGATTGAAGACAATGAACATGACCTGCAACATTTAGTAGATGCGGTTGTTGCACACACTGAGCAACTAGGGTTAGAATTGAATATGAATAAGAAGACTCAGATTATGGTCGCGACTGGGAAGAAGGAAATACCACAATGTGATATACGAGTAAATGGACATATTCTTAAGCAAGTGAATCGATACAGTTATCTCTGCACAGTCATAACATCTGATGGGAGATGCCTTGAAGAGATTAGAACAAGAATTGCCATTGCGAAGGTAGCGTTATGCAAGATGAAAAACATACTGACCAATAAACAGAGATATTAATTGAAACGAATTTGGCACGCAGAGGTGTTTCCAAGGCGCCAGGGCCAGGTTCTATACTGGCCAATACCTACTAACACGTCCTAGTCGCGCGTCCTGGGTAACGCGTCCTTTCGGGGTAATGGCTAACGTGGTAGGACCGCTGATTCTTCCGAAGTCGGAGAGTATCTGCCTGCACGGCGAGGAACCACCAGTCTGCACACCAATAAGCCAGACATGGGACAATGGATACTCACGTAAACCTCAGTCCGGTATGACATCACACTGATTTTGGACAACAGGATGTCTTCATCCGACATACAGGACTTCAAGCTGGAGTTCACAGCCAAAGAACGCAAGCAAGCAACTGAAACGAGAAAAAGAATGTTGAAGTGCTACAAAGAACCTGTACTTTTGTATGGTTGTGATGGCAATGAGCAGACAAGCTGAGAAACATCTGATGGGTGTGGAAATGTGATTTCTGAGGAAAATACTAAGAATACCATGGACAGACAGAAAAACCAATGAACAAGTCTTTCAATAAACAAATGAAGATCTTAAACTGATTAGAGTCATTAGACGTAGACAGTCAAAATGATTTGGGCATGTCATGAGAAGAAACGACTTGGATAACTTGGTAATGATTGGCAAGATCGAAGGGAAGAGACCACGGGGAAGACAGAGAAGTAAATACCTGGATGGCTTGGCCACGTGGCGTGGTCGAGACAGGAACACGGAGCTGATCCACGACTCTGGTGATCGAGTGAGATCGCAGAACATGACCTGCCCACGCTTATCAGAATGGCACATGATGGATGGATACCTTTGATGTGAAGTTTCTACCAGTGTTGCACACCTCGCGTTTTCAGAGCTTGAGAGGGGAAGAAGAGTTCTGCTACTGAGTTCCCTTTCTGCATCATCCTCAATACGGAGTGATGGTGCAAATACTTACTAGCCATCCAACCAACAAACCAGACAACCAGCTAGTCAACCACTTTGTTACAGTGATTTCTACGCTTGTCTGCCAAAAGCAGTAGTCCAGATTCAATTATCGATAGTGACAGGATTGGTTTTCTCCAACCAGTTCAACTAGTGGGTGAGCCCAGTTTAATAAAATTGATACCAGTCAGTTTTCTGGTATTATTTGTACAGTGAATGCAGAGAATGGGCAACGGGTCTCACAGTTTGAGGTGCAACAACTGATCCACAATAACACACATCAAGGCTACATAGTCATCTATACTGATAGACCAGTGGTGAGAAACAGCCGGAGTGGTTGGGGTTTTATTGGGAAGGCTAATGGACGATTCTTAAAAAAGAGTCAGACGTATGAGGCTACGACCTCCAGCATGAGAATGGAGGTGGAAGCAGTCACAACGGTTTTCCGTAGGTTAGGGGAAACCACTGTAACACACATTGTCTTCATCGCGGACTCGAGTTTGCTCAGTAAGACGGAGAAATAAATGTTTCGTGTGGAATGGCCCACCTCGCTTCAGAGGTCTCAGATTGTGAGAATTGTATGGTTTGTTTGCCCTAAACAGGCTGATAGGTTAGCAGGGAATACATCTCTTGGTGGTAGATTACTTATGGACATGGGGGAAGTGATCGTGCGCCTTTGGGACCAGGTGGAGAAGGTGGGGGGCGGGGGGGGGGCAGATTGAGAACACGTATGTGGAAAGGATGAGATTGTGGGGGATTGGTAGGGATTCTAGTAGTATCTCAACACAGAGAGAAGACCAGGAGAACTTTCAATCAGATAGCGGCGGGAACGATTAGTAGTGTGACTCTCCGATGGCTGTTGAACGAGGGGACGAAGCGTGTATGTGAATGTCCTGAGTGCAGTGATGTCGGTTCTTAGCTCAACTCAAATCAGTCCAACTCAACTGTGTGGACAGGAAAGGCAGCGAGGTGTAGAACTGGGTCACCAACACTGCCGTTGCCTAGGATGTGTAGAACAGTGGTTCTCAACCTTTTTTGGCCCGTGCCCCCCTTCACCATATTTTCAGAACGTCATTCCCCCCCTTCCTATAAAAAATTTGGCCCGTCCCCCCCCCCCTTTTCACCGTATTTTCAGAACGTCATCCCCCCCCCCCCTTTCATATTTTCTATCTAAAAATCTGTCCACCCCTACACAGTATACGTAAACATGGAAGGTAAATTGAGTAGCATAAAACAAGTCTAGACATCCACATAAAACATGATTTGTGGGTCTACTTACTTTATAATATGAATTTTAGAAGGATGTGACGTACATAACTGTAAAGTATGAAGGGAAAAACAATATCAAGTAATCGGTTCTTGTATTAATGCGATCTTGAAGTGGTCTAACCCTAAAATTCCCCCTGGGGGGGGGGGGGGAGAATTCCCCACCGGTTGAGAACCACTGGTGTAGAATATGCATAGACTGACAATCCACATTCCAAAGGCAAAACACACACACACACAGACACACACACACAGACACACACACACACACATACACACACACACACACACACACGGGTACGTTTATAAGTAAGCCACAGATGGCTATAGAAAAATAACTAAATATGATAACAAGTTGAAACCTGTTTATTTTTATACCTACATTGTGCCTTTATTTCTCAACATAATTTCCACCAACATTGATGCACTTATCCCATCGTTTTATCAGTTCTCACACGGCCGCTGCATAGAAAAGTTTGCCATATTCTCATTTACCTGTCATCGCACAGAACTGTGTATCTTACTTATTGACACTCCCTCGTAACTTTTTCCGCCCAGCTATGCACCGTTTTACGGGACAAAAATTTGTCAGCATAAACACCGAAAACCCACCTTGGCGGAGACATTTCGAGAATTATGCCGAATTTGAATGTGAAGTGAAAACGTGGTTTAGAAAACATAGCACGCAGTTCTATGCAGTGGGTTTGTTAAGACTGATAAAACGATGAGAAAAGTGCATCAATGTTGGTGGAAATTATGTTGAGAAATAAAGGGACAATGTATGCATAAAAATAAACTGGTTTCAAGTTGTTATCATATTTAGTTATTTTCCTACAGCTATTCATTTGTGGCTTCCTTATTGGCTTCTCCAAGTATGTATGTATATATATATATATATATATATATATATATATATATATATATATATATATATATATATATATATATATATATAATATATATATATATATATATCATCTAAGAGCTGCTACTGAAAATGGGTTATAATCGACATTGCCAATAAGACAATCCTATACTAACTTGTGCAATGGCTAGCAACCCTGCCTGTCGGCCTGGTGTTGTACTATTAACAGGGTTTCTCACTGTGTTTCCTATTCGGTGCCAGCGTCTTCTTCTTGCTGATAATGATGTAGGCGATGATTTTACTCTGGTTCGCTTCCTTTAAGCTCAAGCGTAGACCGTAAACGTGCCTCTACTTCTAGAGCAATGGACTGATTTTTGCGTGTGGATTAGCTTTTCCAATTACCAACGCCCCATACCATCAGCGGAACCCACTGCGAATTCAGAGGTACTTGTAATTTACGTCCTCAAGTAAAGGATGAGAAGTAAACATTTGAGTCCAACAAGCCGGTCTAGGGGTTGAGGACGATGATGCTACTGACTATGATAATAATGGCGATGACAATGATAATGCTGACCTGATTGGTAGTGTTGATAATGATGACGAAAATGATGATAATGGTGACGATGACGAAGATTATGATGAAGATTATTATGAAGACCATGCTCAAGATGATGATTGCTTGCTTGCTTGCTTGTGTTCGTTGGCTTGAGCTCCAACGCGAAGTCCTGTATGTCGGATGAAGGCATCCTGGTGTCCAACATCAGTGTGATGTCATACAGGACCTGAGTTTTGCGTGAGTATCCGTTGTCCCATGTCTGGCTTTTTGGTGTGCAGACTGGTGGTTCCTCGCCGTACAGGCAGACACTCTCCGACTTCGGAGGAAAGATGATGATAATAGTAATAGCATCAAAGAGGATTATCTTCTTCTTTGCGATCATCCGGAGTGTTTTTTTCAGATGTGATTGCGGTGTCTGTTATGCGCCCTTGGGTCGAAACCCGTCGGCCAACACATCGACTTTAGCGTGCTTTTTTGACCAGGTAGCATTCCGTGGAGACTCTCACTTTTGCGGTGCCGTCTGCAACCCAGCTGGCCAGGATGGAACGGTCGAAGACAACGGTCATCCCTCAAAGGAAGGCAGGGACAGTCCATATCATTTTCCGCCATCCAAGGTTGCTTCCATAGTTGCAGGGCCGACACATAGCGCCCTGGTTCTGGGCTAGCCGAGGGAATCGTCACGCCCTGCTCATGGCTGCTTTAAATCCTCACTTCAATATATTGGGCTTTCCTTCACCACGGGCCGTTCCTGCACAAACCAGACAAGTCTGCAGATGGTATCCACTCAGCGAGTTTTCGGACATGTGCTTGTCCTTGCGCCCTTCAGAGCTGTTCCAGGCACGGCGGACATTCGGAAAACTACCTAGTCAGAGCTGTTCCGAGCAAGAGCGGCATTCGGAAACTAGGTAGTCAGAGCTGTTCCTAGCACGAGAGACAAATGGACGAGACGTTTCACTCGGACGTAAAATGCGTAGTGCCAGTTTTTATTTTGCCACCCGTAGGCCAGCACTGCCGACTTCGGCGGATGATGATGATGACGATGATATTAACGATGATGATGATAATAACTATGACGGCGCAGACAACGATGATAATAGTGATACCGTCTAATGACGGAAAATAGTCCTAGTATATCTACAGGTGAATTTGTGACCATGGAAGGCGTACTACACTATTAACTTATAATGAATAACGCCAAAACTTTCATGCGATGAGATTTCATTTCTTTCTAACAATTACATTGCTCAATATTTTCTACAGATTATTGTGATACCAGAAGCGGCAGAGAAGAACCAATGTTCCACGGGACCGAACAGTACTGTCACACCGTCAAAATAATCTCATTCTTGAACAACTATTAGTTTTGAATTGTCTTTTCTTTATTTTGTAAAGGACACATATATATCTCCCTTTATGCTTCTGTATAGTCCATATTTCGAGTGGAAATGTCTTCCAGTGTAAAGCTAATTGAAAACAACACACAGTGAAACATAAAGGCAACGGGACGATGATAATAACTCTGATAATACTGACGATGATGATCATGATGATAGCTATGATAATTATGACGATGACGATGATGATGATGATGACAACCCTGATTATGATTATGATGAAAATTATTATGAAGACTATGGTGATGATGATGATAATAATGAGAAAAAGCAGCGGCTGCAGCAGGATATAACAATATGAAATGGAAACAAATAGGTATTTTAAATTCCTGCGAGAAAAAACGAACTAAACATTAACAAACGTTGCACATACCTTACAAGGAGATCCACGTGTCGCGAAATACAGGTGAAAAATCCGAAATCAGAAGCACTCAATAAATATAAAAATGAATAATAAAATAAGATAAAATACACACGAACGTATACAATACGACACACAGACGTTTCGATTCTAAGAATCTTTGTCAATGACAACACAGATAGCTGACGACAAAAACACAAACACACGACCTATCACTTATAGTGCACAACCTGATAATTACGCGTCTTCGCAGCTGGCCATAGTCACATTTTCTGCCCCACGGGTAATTATCAGGTTGTGCACTATAAGTGATAGGTCGTGTGTTTGTGTTTTTGTCGTCAGCTATCTGTGTTGTCATTGACAAAGATTCTTAGAATCGAAACGTCTGTGTGTCGTATTGTATACGTTCGTGTGTATTTTATCTTATTTTATTATTCATTTTTATATTTATTGAGTGCTTCTGATTTCGGATTTTTCACCTGTATTTCGCGACATGTGGATCTCCTTGTAAGGTATGTGCAACGTTTGTTAATGTTTAGTTCGTTTTTTCTCGCAGGAATTTAAAATACCTATTTGTTTCCATTTCATGATGATAATAACAATGACGACAAAGATGATGATAATTACGACTAGGATCATGATGATGCTGACTTTGATAATGATGGCGATGACAATGATAGTAAAGACGATGATGATAATGATACCGCCTACTGACGGAAAAGACAGTCCTAGTATAACTAAAGTTGCCTATGTGAGCATGGAAGGCGTACTACACTATTACCTTATAATATATAACCCTAAAACTGTCTTACGATAAGATGTCATTTCTTGCTGACATTTATATTACCCAGTGTTTCCTACAGATTATGTGATACTAGATGTGGCAATGACCAACCAAGGTTCGACGGAACCAGCAAATTAGACGCTATTACAGTAATGTAATTTTTGAACATCTGCTACAGTTTTGGTTGGTCTTTTTCGTTTTTATTTTTCATGGACCACATATGTATATATCGACGTGTACTTCTGTATGGCCCAAATTGTGAGTGGAAATATCCTCCAGTGTAAAGTGAATATAAACAACACACAGTGATACATAAAGGCAACGGGGCTACGTTGATGACTACGATAATAATGACGATGATGATCATGATGATACCTATGAATATGATGACAATAATAATGACTTTCATGATGACTATGATAATAATGGCGGTGGTTATGACTTTGATGATAACTATGACAATAACGACGTTGATGATAATGAAGATGACTATGATAGTGATGACGGTGATGATGATGACGATAACGATTATGATAACAACGATGTTACTGACTATGATAGCAATGGCGATGACAATGATAATGATGGCATTATTGGTGATGATGATGACGATAATGATGACAACGATGATGATAATGATGACGAAGATGATGATTACAATGGAGATTATTATGAAGACCAATCTGATTATGATGATAATAACAAAGACATCAAAGATGATGACAATGAGAATACAATCTTGATGATGCTGACTATGATGATAATGACGATGACGATGATAGTGACGACGATAATGGTAATGATGACTACGATGAGGATAATGATAACTATGACGACTAAGACGACGAGGATAATAATGATACCGTCTAATGACAGAAAATACAGTCGTAGCATATCTAAAGTTGCCTCTGTGACCATGGACGGCGTACTAAACTATTTCTTTATAATGTATAACATAAAAAGTCATGTGATAAGATGTAATCTCTTGCTGACATTTATATTTTTCAATGCTTTTCTACAGATTATTTTAATGCCAGATGTGGCAGCGAACAACCAAGGTTCCACGGAACCAGAACATGACATGCTATTAAAATAATTTTATTCTGTCTTGGTTGGCCTCTTACTTTTTTTTGTCAATGACTCCCCCCCCCCTTTTTCCACACCCACCCACACACACACACACACACACACACACACACACACACACACACACACACACACACACACACACACACACACACACACACACACAAACAAACACACACACATAAGTGTCAGGTCTTAGTCAGATATGACTGAGCTACCGTATAACAGTAGACGGTACTACCTGGTTTCTGTTAGCGCTGAACGTTGGGCGGTGCTTACCAAACCCGACACCCCACATTGTGCCAACGGCTTCGGGCGGAAGAGCGCAATTGGGAGGGTACAAGCCTTACCCTGGTGCGAGGAAATGCAAGCTAAAGACAAAATGTCATGGCAGGGCAGACCAGGCCCTAAGCCTTGGTTGGCGACTGGTCTAGGATCGAAGCTCTGACAGGCGGACAGTTAGAGCATTGCTTTGCTGATCCGGCAGCTTCTGCAGCTTGTCTTGTTCCAGATGTAGGGGTGTTACCTTTCCTCTGGAGTAAACTAGGCAGGCCGAGAGAGGGATCATGCTGCATGGGCAACACATGATCTCTATATTTTAGCCCAGGCTTTGTGCTATGGAGAGGCAATAACTGGTGGAAATGACCACGTGTTCACATGCACCCACTGTGAACGGACATTTACAGCGCAAATTGGCCTTATCAGTCACACTCGCTACCGCCATAGTTAAAAGTTATTATGCCTTTTTAAAGCACAAACTATCGTCTGTCAAGACGGCAAGGTGCCAATGAAT
>JACEFZ010021003.1:22500-52817 GCA_014155875.1 Cepaea nemoralis
ATGGGCCTTTGCCTTGACCAAATATTTCTTTCTGAGGGCAGGGTCTGTCGTAGGCCTTTGCCTTGACCAAATACTTCTTTCTGTGGGTCGGGTCTGTCTTGGGCCTTTGTCTTGACCAAATACTTCTTTCTGAGGGCTGGATCTGTCATGGGCCTTTGCCTTGACCAAATACTTCTTTCTGAGGGCTGGATCTGTCATGGGCCTTTGCCTTGACCAAATACTTCTTTCTGAGGGCAGGATCTGTCATGGGCCTTTGTCTTGACCAAATATTTCTTTCTGAGGGCAGGGTCTGTCGTAGGCCTTTGCCTTGACCAAATACTTCTTTCTGTGGGCCGGGTCTGTCTTGGGCCTTTGTCTTGACCAAATACTTCTTTCTGAGGGCTGGATCTGGCATGGGCCTTTGCCTTGACCAAATACTTCTTTCTGAGGGCAGGATCTGTCACGGGCCTTTGCCTTGACCAAATACTTCTTTCTGTTGGGTCGGGTCTGTCTTGGGCCTTTGTCTTGACCAAATACTTCTTTCTGAGGGCTGGATCTGTCATGGGCCTTTGCCTTGACCAAATACTTCTTTCTGAGGGCAGGATCTGTCATGGGCCTTTGTCTTGACCAAATATTTCTTTCTGAGGGCAGGGTCTGTCGTAGGCCTTTGCTTTGACCAAATACTTCTTTCTGTGGGCCGGGTCTGTCTTGGGCCTTTGTCTTGACCAAATACTTCTTTCTGAGGGCTGGATCTGTCATGGGCCTTTGCCTTGACCAAATACTTCTTTCTGAGGGTAGGATCTGTCACGGGCCTTTACCTTGACCAAATACTTCTTTCTGTGGGTCGGGTCTGTCTTGGGCCTTTGTCTTGACCAAATACTTCTTTCTGAGGGCTGGATCTGTCATGGGCCTTTGCCTTGACCAAATACTTCTTTCTTTCTTCTTTTGTCCTTAACTGCCTTTTGCCACTAGGCGTCGCAGACGTGATTGATGAATGATTTCCTAGCTGGGAGTCTTCGTGGCGAAGTGGTCAAACCGTCTGACTCGGGCTCTGAATGTTATGGGTTCGATTTCGGTTCACGAGAGCATTTTTGTTCGGAGATTCCTGAGGGTCGTCGCTGGAGCTACGGAGTTCGTGATTTGTGCGACGCTTTCCTCGCTGCGGAAAGAGACTGGGCCATATGGGATAAAACCCGGTGTAATTAAATCGACCCTGTCGACTTTTAAGCAACTTTTAAGCGACTTTTTGATTTCCTAACTAGGGCTTGCCCGGTCGCTTGGTATGCTGAGATGTTGTAGATGTTTAAGGTTTGGTGACTCTGTCGATCCATCTTCTTCGTGGTCTTCCGTTGCCTCTTGATGTTTCCATTTTCATATTGTATGCTCTTGCTGCTGGCTACATTGGGCTCACTCTCTCTAGTTGACCGAACCAATCAAGTCTTTGTTTACTGATGAATACACAACTGTTACCAAATACACTGACATAAAAAATTAACATGTGTACATTTGAGTAATGTTTTAGATGATCACTTGGCTGATTGATCGGGGAAAGCTTCTAAAGTAGGAGACCCGAGGTTTGAACCCCGGTAAGGCAAAGGATTCTCACGGTAGGAGATTCAGTCCTTGAGAGTGACAACACGACAAGAATGTATGTGTTGCGCATGCCCCAGATGTGTCGGATTATTTTCTTACTTGACTTGCTAGCAAACCACGCCCTTGTGTTACCGGGGCCGTTAAGGAAAGTCATCACTAATAACACTGTACCCTACCATGGAAACGACTCCTGGAGTCGACTCAGGAAGGTTGGAATTGGGGATGGCTACTCCATTCCGTAAAATATTGAGTTTCAAAATGTACGCAACCATGAGCAAGAGAGGAATAATATGGGGAGTGACATGAAGAGAGACAGTGATGCCTTTTCTAGCCTGTATTATTCTCACTGGCTATATATTCACATATATTTCGCTTTGAACTCATGCGTAGTCCTTACACGTTATTTCTTGTTGCACTGGGCTGAATATTCGTATGGATTTGATTTCCTATTACCAGTGTCCATCGCTATCAGACGAACCCATTCCTACTTCAAAGGTACTTGGAATTTACGTCCCCATGCCAAGGACGAGAAGTCAACATTTAGTAACGGCGTTCATTACTCGCTGGACTTTAGGCGCTTGGTGTGCCTTGCCAGATCGAGAAAACCTGATCATTCGGGGCCACATCGATTTATGGATATCAGTCGCTGCGATCGGGAACATTTTGAGCTATAGCTTACGATGGGTGACGTTGTGATATTCTAGTGTGATAATTTGGTCGCGTCTAGCGTGAGCCGCGTGGTAAAGTGGTTACACACACGTCTCACATGCCAGTGATCTGAAGTTCGATAACAGGTCCAGTCAGGGGCTGCAGAAATAATATGTACTACAGACGAGCTCAAAAGAGAGCGAAACTTGAGTCTAGTGCTGCAATTCTGATGTGGACAAGGCCTAAGGTTCGTACCGGAATAAGAACAGCGTTGCCAGAAAGTGGGTTGTGTTCAATCTTTAAACCCAGAATCCCGAAACTACCAAATAAATCAATACATGAATATATTGGGATGACATAGACAAAGAAGCATGAGGCAGCTAATGCATAGGACGCCCTTGAGTGAGTTGGTAGAAGATGTAAACCTCAAAGGGGCGTAAAGTGTGAAAGAAGAATGGAACTATCCGAAGGAGACACTAGAGCTTAGTATGAGTTGGTTGAGATCCTATGCTCCAATAGGAGATAAAGGGCAGTAAAAGAAGTAGAAGGCGAAGAAAGGCTAAGGCACAACAGAAGCAGTCAAGAACGGTAAATGTACCTAACTGGATGCTTACTTACCTCGATCCATGACTGGGAATATAGCATCTTCCGTACCGTTTCCTTGGCAATAGAATCCGCTGGCGCAAGGACACCAGAAGTTGGCGTCATCGTCATACCTGATGTTGTCTTCGACGTAGCAAGCTGTTAACAGACATTTTATAGTTCAGTTTGTGAATTAGATACATGGAGTCCCTATTTCAGTCAATGACGAATAGGATGATGTCACTGACGAATCAAGCTTTCTCCGTGGCGATGGCGTTGCGGATTAGATTCGTAATGCCGTTTACCCGCGTTCGAAACACAGCGGTGACCGATTTGGCAGGAGTCCGTGTCGCACTGGATTTACTTGGCATGGGAGCCGGTCGTTCAGAAAGCAATGGCAAACTACTGAACGTTAAAACTTGCCAAGAAATCAACAACGCAGTAAAATGCTGGTGTTGATTGCAACGTTCTGTAAAGGATATGCAACTATAAAAAATCTCAATGTCTCTTCTCTATGCACTTTTGGGTATCTCTCTATTTCTTTTGCTTTGTGATTTCCAGACACATGTCTGTCTAGTTATGCAATTCTCGGGTTTCCTAAATAATTGTAAGTCATATCCAGTGCCTGCGTATTTTCTACACCACTTGTGTCACTGTTATTTGTTTAGTTTTCTATATGAGCTCCGCATTGGTGATTCTGCCAAACCATTTGAGTCCTTCTGTTGTGCACAGGCAACAATTCATGAATGATTGTAGTTTATTTGTAATAGTTTTCGTTGTTCTCAATATTTCTGATCAATACGGTAGAAATAATTTAACCTTCTATTTATTTTAAGTCTGTTTCTAAGTTTTCTTTTAACTTCCTCAAATGCTCTCGCTGTGTAAATACTTCTCTTGCCCTTGTATTCTTATTCTAAATATCGCTATCTGTTCCCCCACCTTTGTCTACACTGCTACCTAGAGAGGTGTTCGATTCCGTCTCCTGAAGCTAGGTTTCCCATAGGAGATCAGGTAGTAATTTGCTTGATTTAGTCTCATTATCTTTGCTTTCACATGTGCATGAGGGGTTAAAGACAGTCATTTTCTTTGTGTCAAGGATAAAAATATAATTATGGGTAAGTGCTAAAAAGACCAAAGACTGTGAATCAGAAAGACCCGTTCAAGGATTTACACCATAAAGACACACGCAACAGAGTTCACACCACCCATTTGGCTCAGGATCGACATTTTCAGCTCCCTACAAAGCTAAAGGGCATATCTGGATCTGAAGCAAACGTCCGCAATGGATCGCTTGCGTGCCGTACCGATGGTCATGGTTTCGAGATCGCATGGAGACAGATTTGTACAAAAATAATCTAGTCTCCTAGGTCCAGGCTGGCTTCTATGGGTTCCAGGAAATGTCTTTCACAATAAAGGCTGCCGGCGTGATATTAAACACATCACACTCCGAGTGCCATTCGATCTATACAAATACAGTGCTAGCACCACATGCACAATGCCCTAACCCCCCCCCCCCCCCCCAACCACCCCCATCCCACACCAACGTCCTTCCTAAAAACGTGTTAAAGGGACTTTCACATTTTACGGTTTTATATAGGGAAAGATACTAGGAATATATTGATAACATTTTTGTATGTCCTTGTTAACATATTAAACATAATCATTCTGTGGAGTATAAGAAAAGACAATGACACAGAAATAAAGGATACAAATAGGAAATAAAAATAATTCGGTATGTGTAACTTCACTACGGTGCGTTGTAAGGTATGCCACTGTGTCTGTGTTTACTATTTCTCACGTTTTCGCAGGAGTTACACATTTCTAACTGTTTTAATTTCTTATTGTTATATCCTGCTGCAGCCGTTATTTCTTTTAAAGGTTAAACAGGCGGTTTCATCTCATAGATGGAATAAAACTGGGTGCAATGAGGTAGAAGAAGACTGAGAAGAAGAAGAAGACGGATGAGAGGAAGAAGATGAATAATAATAATAATAATAATAATAATAATAATAATAATATTAATAACAATAATAATATTAATAATAATAATAATAATAATAATAATAATAATAATAATAATAATAATAATAAGAAGAAGAAGAAGAAGAAGAAGAAGAAGAAGAAGAAGAAGAAGAGGAGGAGGAGGAGGAGGAGGAGGAGGAGGAGGAGGAGGAGGAGGAGGAGGAGGAGGAGGAGGAGACGTAGAAGCTGAACACACATATTACGTTCATTAGCGGTGCCTAATTTTCGGCATACTCCCAGACTTCGTTTTCCTCTGGTACCGGGTGAGGACTCTGTAGCACAGCATCTGTCACTGGGGCAGTCGGTGTTTAAGGAGCATTCTTTCACGCAGATCCCTGAGAACGGAATATTATTATTATTAGCATTCATGGTATCATCATCATCATCATCATCATCATCATCATCATCATCATCATCATCATCATCATCATCATCATCATCATCACTCATCATCTCATCATCATCATCATCATCATCATCATCAATCATCATCATCATCATTCATACATTAGCATCATCATCATCATCATCAATATTAAGTACTATTACTCTATACATGAATATGTGTTACACATTCGTAGAAACAACAAAGTCTATACTATTGTAAGCAATGTTGTCTTCCAGCAATACATACTAGAACAGCGGTATCATACATTAACCAACCCAATAACGTCATCACCATAATTATTATCATAATTATCTTCACCACGAACAACAACGACGACGACGACGACAGCAGCAGAAGCAGCAGCTGCAGCAGCAGCAGCAACAACAACAAAAACAACAGCAGCAGCAGCAACACCTACACCAACACCAACACCAAATCCATACCAACAACAGCAGCAGCAGCAGCAACACCAAAACCAACAACAACAACAACAACAACAACACCACCATCACCACCACCACCACCACCAGCAGAAGCAACAGCATCAGCATCAGCAGCATCAGCATCAGCAGCAGCAGCAACAGCAACAACAACAACAACAACAACAACAACAACAGGAAAACACAAACACATACATTAAAAATAATTAACGGTTCTGGTGCACGATAATTATGGTAAAAGTTTAGCTTGTCTAATTGACCGCGCGTCCAAGAACACTTGTTTCTCCAGTGTGACAACGTCTTCACTTTGAGTGACAGGTTCGAATCCTGGTATGGTAGCTATAGCCTTCAACTTTTATATTGTCTTGTGTGTTCTCTAATTTCTTTATCTAATTTATCTAATTTTATGTTCTTGTCAATTTCTTTGTGACCTGTAGTTATCTGAAGGTGCCAAGGTCGCATCCTGGTGTGCATACAACTTTCAATTTCTACATTGTGTATTGCCTCTTCTAATCTTCCTTACCCTACTATGCATTCCGATCAATACCTGCACATTTATGAAGTTAAGTTAGTATCTTATCCTTTACAGAACGTCGCAGTCAATTCCCTCACTATTTGGCTGTTTGTGATTCCTGGGCAACTTTACGTTCAGTAGTTTGCCATTGCTTTCTGAACGAACGGAACTCTATCTTTGTATGGAAACCAATACAAGACAGTCTGCTTCCAAATCGCCCTCAGCTGTGTTTCGAATGCGGTATGCGGGATTACGAATTGCGTCCGAAACCCCTTCGCCACAATTTATATCTCATTATCTCATTTTTATTACTCCAGTGAGACTGTTTTCATCACAAGGTGTTTGAACTAAACTGTTGACTTCTCGTCCTTGACTTGGGGAAAAATTACAAGTACCTCTGAAATCTGAGTGGCCTCACCTGATGGCGAGGGACACTGGAAATAAGGAAAGCTAACCCACAGGAAAAAAGTCAGTTAAGTGCACTAGAAGTAGTAGCACATGTATCGACTACGCTTGAGTTCAAAGCCAGCGAGCGCAAAAAAAAAAATCAAAAAAAAAAAAATAATAAAAATCTGGAGGTGTTTCAAAGTTATTGTGCTGGCCTGGCAGTCTTGTAGTTTTGGGTTCATATCTTATCTGAGGTGTAATTTTTTCCTGATCATGAAGGCCTGAGCTCTACCGAACATCATAAAATGAGTACAGTGCATGTCAGGAAATTAAGGTAGCCAGCGTGACGCTTACTGACCGCAGCATTCACAGAGAAAATCAATCAAGAAGTCTACTCCAGACCTCGAGTCGTATTGTGTATGGTAACAACAAAGTAAAGGGCTCCTTTATACACCTTAGAAATGTTGGACACATATGTTTGTAGACTAATAGGCACTTGGTGAGTGATGTAGGTCGGTATACATGCATGGCCGTCTTTATTTCCCAAGACACGTCTGGTACATATTTTAGGCTGGGCTGACTTGGTAACCCGGTTCAATTGCAAAAACATTTGCTCTGATAAGGATTCGAACCCATAACCACCTAGCCACCAATCAAGCGTTTAGCCACTGCGCTACGTGAATTCTAAGGTATATGGTGCTAGTCCCTTACCTTTATATTTTTATAGAACAATCGGTACTCGATTTTATAGGCCAATCGGTGTCCATCAATTGTCCTATTAATCTTAATATCCTGACACATTTTCATCGTTTCAACAAGTGCCACTTCATTAAGTTGTGTGATGAAGCCAATATGGCGGTGCCTCTTTTAGTTCAGTTTCTGGAACCCATTGTAGGCTGGGTCTTCCTGGGAATCTAGGTCAATGGAAAAAATATACCACCCGCTCGATGGCCATCGCGCTGTAGGGCCCCAGACAGCCGTTTGGTCAATGGAAAATGGATCCAATATTTGACAGTGACATGGCAGCGAGGCCTTCGTATTGTAAACATTGCCTGAGAAGAAAAGTACAATACTGATATAATATAAAGCATGGGATATTTAATCTAATCCACCTGTTATGCTGCCGTCATCAACGCTTCGACATACATAGCCCTTTTCACAGGGACAGGCATTGTTGTACACGGAACTTCTGAATTTCGCCAGTAGCTCGTTATTGGGCACATAGCATTCTGGAGGAAGAGTTGAAACACTATATTAGAACGTATTCTGTCACAGTCTCATGTCACACACACACACACACACACACACACACACACACACACACACACACACACACACACACACACACACACACACACGCGCGCGCGCGCACGCACGCACGCACGCACGCACGAACATACGAAGAAAATTATTAAGTAACAGGGCATTCATCTAAACTGCATGGAAGAGTTGAACTACGACAAATCTTATTTCAGGACGCAACATGGTTCTTAAACAATATTCCACGTGTTCCCCTCTGACGTGTCTCCACCTTGCCGTGGTAGAGGGGCTTGCATGTCCCAATGACCTCAAGAGTTATGCTGACGGTAGCACAGCTCAAGGGAAAGGGACCAAGGACCAGACCAATAGAGACACACACCTGCCGCTCTGCAGGTAGATTGAGGACAGGCAGTCAAAGTCCGAATCAGGTGCACGATGACATTCTTGGTCCAAACACATATTCTACGGCTCTCAGCTGAGGGATATGGCTGAACGCCTCTAAGCCAATATCTCCCGGATGTGAGGGCCCGGTCGATACTCACCCACTGCACAATGGAGGTGAGATGCTGAGCCTGCTACATGCTTGGTCCAGACACTTGCTCGAAGGCTCTCACCCGAGGGATATGAGGGATACCCCGGATGAGAGGGTCTGGCCGTTACTCGCCCTCTGTTGCATGGAAGTAAGGTGCTGAGCCGGCAGCACATGTAGCCTACCTCGTAAGCATTGCTAAAGGTGAAAAAGCGCCCCAATCGCACGCAAAGGTTCGGTGCAAATCTATTTTTAAAAAAAAACAACTCACTGAGAGTATAGTCAAGGTGGAGAAACGTCTCATCTCATTTCATCTCATCTCATCTGATCTCATCATGTTCCTCTTGTATCTTGTGGTGTCGAGGTGAAGTATAAACGTCGTGAGAGTGCCCGATTATGGGCTTCATATATCGATATTCCCATGGACTCTGCTATTCCCTCCGTCCAACGTTTACGTGGTCGGCCTCTTCCTCTGTTTCCATCTGATCTGTACATCATTGCTTGTTGTGGTATGCTGCTGACTGGTAACCTACTTGCATGGCCAAACCATTTGACTTGCTGCTTTCTAATAAAATCTAGTGCTGCTTTAACCCCCACTTTAGTCCTGATTTCTTCATTTCTGATCTTATCTCTTCTTGATACGTTGAGTATTCTTCTCAGGAACCTCATTTCTGTTGTTGTGAGTTTTCTTTTCTCTTTTTCTGTCATTGTCCAGGTTTGGCATTGGTAGCATAGAGTTGGTAGGAAGATTGTGTTGTAAAGTGCTTTCTTAGTAGTTATTGATACATGTTTGTTCTTTAGTATTGGTGCCATTTGTCCAATGAGTTGGTTTGCCTTATTGCATCTATTTTCAATCTCGTCTTCTGATCTGCCATTTGATGATATTATACTTCCTAGGTACTTGAAACTCTTTACTTGTTTCAAGGGATGTTCGTTTAGGTGAATTGTTGTTGTTTGTTCTTCTTTAGTTATAGTCATTACCTCTGCTTTGCTTGTGCTAATTTTCATGCTATGTTCCCTACACATTTCGTTTAGACTATTCATGTGGTCTTGTAATTAAGCTTCTGATTTTGCTATTAGTGCTTGGTCGTCCGCAAACAGGAGTTCTCTAATGGTTAGATTTGCAGATGGTTCTTCTTCTGTGTTCTCGTCATGCGGTATTCTTGCTGTCTCTGCTTGGCTGGTTTCTTTACATATGTTGTCTATTTATGTTAGGAACAAGAGAGGGGACAGGACACAACCTTGTCGTACTCCAAATCTTATGCATTTATCTTCTTAGTTTTTCTACGTGCAGTAACACGCAATGGAACGCTTGGCTAGCAAATCCATTACGTGGAAGTCCAAAGCAAAAGCTTGCTGCATGGATGTCGTCTGCAGACTGACGTTCCTGGTCTGTGCGAGGAGCGGTCAATGGCGAACGAAATACCCAATATATGGAAGTGAGGAATTAAACCAGCCATGAGCATGACGTGGCGATTCCTTGGGTGAGCCCAGTCTCAGAGCGCTATGTGTCGGCTCTGCAATTATGGAAGTCTCATTGCATGGCGGAAAATGCCCATGGACTGCCCCTGCTATGCCTTGAGAGCTGACCGTGAAGTCTTCGACCGTTCCAACTTGACCAGCTGGGATGTGGATGGCACCACAATAGTGAGAGTCCCCCAGGAATGCTAGCCTGAATAAAAAACGCACGCGAAAGTCGAATGTGCTGGCCTAACGTTCTTGGCCCAAAGGTGCCTGTGACGAAACCGACCAGATCTCATGTCCTTACTCTGTATGCGGTGTCTGCGAAGAATTCATGGTATTAAGTGGCAAGACAAAATCACAAATACTGAAGTATTGGAAAGATCAGGTTGTGTGACAGTTTATTCCATGCTCAGTCTTCGTAGACTTAGATGGATAGGACATCTTAGGAGGATGGATGATGGTAGAATACCAAAGGATATCTTTTTTGGTGAATTACAGATGGGTAAGAGATCTCAGGGTCGGCCTCTACTACGATGCAAAGATGTGTGTAAGCGGGACATGATTGATGCAGGCATTGATAATGCACATTGGGAGCAAGTCGCCGCTGAACGTGTTGCATGGAGGGCAAATATCAGAAATGGAATAAAGTCAAAGGAGAAAATTATTGCAGAAAAGTCACACACCAAGCGTTTGAGACGTAAGATGGTGCATGATGGTGGAAATGACCACGTGTTCACATGCACCCACTGTGAACGGACATTTACAGCGCAAATTGGCCTTATCAGTCACACTCGCTACCGCCATAGTTAAAAGTTATTATGCCTTTTTAGAGCACAAACTATCGTCTGTCAAGACGGCAAGGTGCCATGGTACTCTGTATGATTCTTCTGTTGATTTGTGATGTTGACAGGATGACAAGAAATTTTCTTGGTGAGGAACTAAACACGCATGGGGAACTTTGACCTGTGGGACTATTCACCTGTGTGGTTTCTTTTTCACTAGGATGGTTTGTAACTGTGTGACTTTGAAACGAAAATCGGTGAATGACACTGATCGGATTGTGTATGACAATTGAACTGTGTTATAGTATTAGTATTATAGTATTAATATGTGCATATATAGTTAAATTAATGAATTGTTTAATAATTGAGTAGTTAACGTAGTTAGATTAAATACTATGTTAGTATAGTTGTATTTTTGATCATTGATCGTTAGTTACTATTACTTAATTAGGTATAATTGGTTAATGTTGAATGGATTATCCACACGATAAATTAGTGAGGTGCATAAATCGTCTACCCGACTTTTAGACATGTGATGGAAAGGAAGAAAGAATATATATATTTATACACAAATATCGACAACGATCAACAGCAACGAATATGAATTGCCTGGAACCCCATTACCACTCTCGTCCAAAAATCTCATGGTTTTACCTAGAGTGAGGACACACTTGTCGATTAGGACAAGATAGGGACTAATGTAAATTAGTTGGACCGACCTTCCCATGGGTCGAGTTTCACACGACGTCCAACGGGGGATTGGACAGATGGGCGTGCCCGTCATATGATTTAATTTTTTTTTGAGGGTGGGTAAAGGGGAAACATAAGCATTTCAATTCTTGTTGTAAGGGTTGTAATATAAAACATAATTACAAATTAGTGTATATATATATATATATATATATATATATATATATATATATATATATATATATATATATATATATATATATATATATAAATATGGGGGAAAAAAATATGATTACATCATTTTTTTTTGTCTAGGCGGGGGGCATTATGCCACACGGCGATATGACGGGTACGCACCAGAAAGAAATAAGCACAAGGATATTAGGGATTATCCATAATGATCCAGAAGAACGTACTAAGTATAAACAACGAACACAAAGGAACTAAGGGAAGCTTAGGAACCGAGTACGTCAGACGACAACAGAGGAGACCTTGGGGAAGTCGTCTGAGGCGCGGACATATTGTGTGAAGCCCGTGTTCGTTTGGAGATTTGCTTGTGAGAAGGCGAAGCTTGGCTGAGGACTATCAGGTGGAGGATGTCTGACGAGGAAAGTGTCAATATCGAGTAGAGGACCTGAAGGCAGGGAATACCTAGTCAATCTGTGAAAATGAGAACGGCGAGATAGATTGAGCACCTAAGTACAGTCGGACATTACTGGGATAGAGTCGTAAATATTTGTGTGAATGCCGTCCCTGTGTTAAAAGGGACAATTCATTTTCTCGATGAATCCATTGTATTGATCCAGCGCATCATTAAAAGAATGTGTGAGTACTGTTGTTTAGGATGGCGTCGGTTGATTCTTCGCATTACAGTTCGACATTTCACGTGAGTTTATTATTGCTTCAACGTTGACGTTGCCAATTTGATAATTGCGGGAGTTGCGTTAAGGCATCCAGGATCCTAATACCGGTGTTTCAACTGAATAGCCGGATCTGATATGACATGCATGCTTACCACTGTCTACCTTACTCAGTGGAGCACACGCCTTGTTTATATCGTTCCACTCCGGATCCCTCAAGCAGCAGTAGTTATTGGGGCATGTTCCACTGTATGTGCAAGTCGGAGCTACTACTCCTCCGTGAGCTACGGCCTGAAATATAACATTAGAAAGGTTATATTGACGCTACATTTGTCTTGACTGCACCATACAGAGAGAGGTCATATGACCCACATGGGCGGCCATTCCAGTCAATTTATGTGGGACCGGTGAATATTACCAGCCAACCATCATGCTCGTAACCCACGCCGGAAACCGCGGATGGCACATGTTGATCGCTGAAAAAGGAGGGGGAGTAGGAGGGGAGAAGAAGAAGAAGAAGAAGAAGAAGAAGAAGAAGAAGAAGAAGAAGAAGAAGAAGAAGAAGAAGAAGAAGAAGAAGAAGAAGTGGCATGCCGGCTGGCGTATGCGTTCATGGCTCTCTACAGATCTCGGTCTTTGGTCTTCTGGATCAACTCCGCTGTTGATATTCCTCCATGCCACCGTTTCAATCCATCCAGCAGCATTTCTCTTGGTCTGCCTCTTCCTCTCTTCCTCTCGATCTTTCCCGTCGTCACAATGCTCTTCAATGCCTCTCTTCTCATCACAACCAAACCCCCCCCCCCCAAAAAAAAAAAGCTGTTTGCCTCTTTCTTATTGTTCTATATAATGTTCTAGTTTCATTAGCCTCTTTCAGGCAGTCGTTGTTAATTGCTTTGGCAGTTCAAGGAATTCACAACATTCGTCTCAGGAACCACATCTCTGTTGCTTCCAATCTCTTCCTAATTTGTTCATTTGCATTCCAAGTTTCACAGCCATACTGAAAACAGGTTCTATATAGCACTTCAGCATTCTCTTTCTTACATTCAATGATAGTGACTTATTGCTAGTTAGTTTAGTTTAGTCGTTGGATCAACATCATGGCACACGGTTTAACCCATAAGTGCTCCGTTTACCTCCTAAGTCAAACCTGAGTCTGGAGAAACTCAGCTCAATGCACGAACTCCGTTGAATCGGCGAGGATCCTGAAATACTTTGGGTAGCTTTTAACTCGAAATTTTGCCCGGGCAGCGCCGTTAGGCTACTCTTTTTCGATTTCCAACTGCCAAGTAATTTTTTACGTGCGCAACAATACACACGGGCGTCCGATCTCACTATCCAGAGACCAGGGGAAATTGTATTACTGGAAGTCCAGGTGGATTTTTTAAATAAATCCCGGTCCTCACCGGGGCCTGAACCCGGGACCTCCAGCACTAGAGGAGGACACCATACCTCGAGACCACTCAGCCCCCCCCCCCCTATTTATTGCATAAGATAGTCTTCAGTTTTCTGAAATGCAGCCTTTGCTTACCCTGTTCTGTTCTTAATCTCTGTTGCGCATCTTCCATCTAATGTTATAAATTCCCCCAGGTATTTAAAACTATCCACTTGGTGAAGAGCCGGCTTCCTGGCCTAGAGGTTAGCGACTTTTCTCCTTAATCTCGTATACTCTCGTAAGTAACGTGACGACGGTGAAAATCAGCAGTGGTTCGAATCGCGTCGGTAACTTACGGGGTATGTGAGCTGGCCGCTCAGAAAGCAATGACAAACTACTGAGCCTAATCTTGCCAAGAAATCAACAATCAGCTGAAAGATGCTGATGTTGACAGCGATGTCCTGTAAAGGATATGCAAAAAAAAAACAAAAAACTTGATGAAGAATTTTCCCTTCCATCTCTATTTCACATTTGGGTGTCACCTTTTTCTTTGATATCACCATTGTTACTGTTTTCTGGATATTAAATTAGAGTTCTCCATTGCACTCTCTGTTACTACAATGTCCAACAATTTTTGTAGACGTTTTGCATTATCCGCCATCTACACTGTGCCATTTGCATAGCGTAGACTGTTTATGTTATAACCTCTGAATATTATTCCTGGCTTCTCTTTGATCTCCCTTATTATTATTTCGCTATAGAGGGAGAAGAAATCCGGTGACATAACACATCCCTGTCGTGCTCCCAGTCTTATTTGTTAATACTTTCCTTCTTTATTTCCAATTTTAATTGCTGCTATTTGGTTCCAGTAAATATTTTTGATTATTCTGAAATCTTCCCTATCAATATTAATATCTTCTAAAATTTTAATAATTTCATCATGTTTTACTTTATCAAATGCCTTAGTAAAATTATGAAGCACACATACATGATCTTTCTTTTTTGGCACCTTCCCGTCTTGACAGACGATAGTCTGTTACATTGTGCTTCAAAAAGACATGATAATTACAACCCATGGCGGTAGCGAATGTGACTGATAAGGCCAATTCGCGCTGCAAATGTTCGCCCACAGTGGATGCATGTGAACACATGATGATTTCCACCATCATGCACCATCTTACGTCTCGCACTCTCGGTGTGTAACTTATTTGCAATCATTTTCTCCTGTGTCTTTATTCCATTTCTGATATTTGCCCTCCACGCAACACGATCAGCAGCGTCTTGCTCCTAATGTTATCAATGCCTGTATCAATCATGTCCCGCTTACACACATCTTTGTATCGTAGTAGAGGCCGACCCTGAGATCTCTTACCCATCTGTAATTCACCAAAAAAGATGTCCTTTGGTATTCTACCATCATCCTATCCTCCTAACGTGTCCTATCCATCTAAGTCTACGGAGACTGAGCATGGGACAAACCGTCACACAACCTGATCTTTCCAATACTTCAGTATTTGTGAATTTGTCTTGCCACTTAATACCAAGAATTCTTCGCAGACACCGTATATGAAAGCTGTTTAAACATTTCTCTAGGTGTGAGTGTGCTTCACTGCCATAAAGAAGAGTACTAAGGACACAGGCTTGATAGACAAGGACTTTTGTTTTGGCATTAAGCTTCCTGTTCTTCCAGACCCTTTTTGTTAACCTGTTCATTGTTGTTGTGTCTTACCAATCCTGATGTTGATTTCCTGATCTAGGGATAATTTGCTATTTACCTTCTGATCCTAGATAAAAATGGTCTACTATCTCCAGTTCGTCGTCGTCAATAAAGATTGATGGTACCCCATGTGCACCTTGTGCCATAATGTGTGTCTTTTTTCTGCTAATTGTTAAACCAAATTCAGAACAAGCAATGGAGAATGCAGACAGTAGATGTAATTCTTCCTCAGAGTGCGTCGTAATTGCAGCATCATCTGCTAAAAACAATTCTCTGATTTTGTGTGTGTGTGTGCATATCCTTTGCAGACTGGCTACAAAAATAGTTCGACAGCAGAAGCGAGAATATATGAGTAATATAATCAAAGATATGAAACTAATCACCAGAAAAACGAATCCAGAAAGTTTTTTAAAGAGCTGAAGTCAATGAAACGAGGGCACCAACACAACACATATGGTTTAAAAGACAAAAATGGGAATATGATAAATACCAATGAGGAAATGTGCAACACATGGAAAGAATATGTTGTTGAATTACTAAATTGTGAAGCTCCAAGTAACACTTTCCCACAGGAAGAGGTTCTAACGTGTGAACCACAAATTGAAGAACCTGCATTTGAAGAAATCCTATATGTAATCACACGACTTAAAAACAATAAGGCAACTGGGGATGATGGAATTGCTGCTGAATTTATAAAGGCAGGCGGCCATGCATTACATCTAAAGCTATACGAACTAATAATAAAAATCTGGATGACTGAAGAATTACCCCATGACTGGAAAGAGTCATTATTGATACCTATCTTTAAGAAAGGAGACAAGTTCCAGTGTGAAAATTATAGAGGAATATCACTACTGTCCTGTTATCAACCAAGATAAGACAGAATATATGGTAATTTCAAGAGAAGGAATGGCTAAAAACTCTGGCCACATACAAATAGATAATATGACGATTAAAAGAACGGAAACATACAACTACCTGGGTACAATCTTCAACTGCTCCAACATCATAAGGGAAGAAATACAAACTAGAATGAACTCTGGAAATAAGATATACTATGCACTACAACATCTACTAAAATCAAAGACGCTATCTCGTAACACCAAAATCACAATATACAAAACACTGATCAGACCAGTTGTGCTGTATGGCTCTGAAACCTGGAGTACAACGAAAGGAGACGAAGCCTTGCTACAAACCTTTGAGAACAAAGTTTTAAAAGCGCATCTTTGGACCCATTAGGGATACACAAAGTGAAGAGTGGAAAAGAAGAAGTAACAAAGACATTTATGATCTGTTTAAGTCCCCGCTAATCACTGGTATCATGAAGGCTAATAGACTACAATGGCTGGGGCATATAGAAAGAATGGAAGATAATAGGGAAACAAAACTCGCTTACACTCTGGAAATAAATGACCGTAGATCCCGAGGTAGACCAAGAAGACGGTGGAGAGATAATATATATATATACAGACATACAGGCACTTGGAATCAACAACTGGCAAGAGAGGGTCAACCAGAGAGACGAATGGAGACGGATTGTATCTGCAGCAAAGAACCTCAATGGCTCGGAACGCTGAAGAAGAAGAAGAATATCCTTTGCAGGACATCGCTGTCCACATCAGCATCTTTCAGCTGATTGGTGATTTCTTGGCAAGAATAGGCTCAGTAGTTTACCATTGCTTTCTGAGCGGCCGGCTCACATACCCCGTAAGTTACTGACGCGATTCGAATCACTGCTGATTCTCACCGTCGTCACGTTACCTACGAGAGTATACGAGATTACGGAGAAAAGTCGCTAACCTCTAGGCCAGGAAGCCGGCACTCTCTGATCAGTAACCTGATAATTTTGGTCTTGACCTTCAATCTCTGAGTATTGTAGAGTCCGCCATCTGAGCGTGAGTGAACGTATATACCACCATCTGAGCGTGAGTGAACGTATATACCACCATCTGAGCGTGAGTGAACGTATATACCACCATCTGAGCGTGAGTGAACGTATATACCACCATCTGAGCGTGAGTGAACGTATATACCACCATCTGAGCGTGAGTGAACGTATATACCACCATCTGAGCGTGAGAGAACGTATATACCACCATCTGAGCGTGAGTGAACGTATATACCACCATCCTGATTGCGAAAGGCCATCGGTAGCTGGAGTCACTGCCTGCTCAAAACATTCCTATCGGACAAGAATGCACTAAGACAGCATTTAACGTCGTTGCCTGCATTTGATCTGTTCTGAATCATGAACACATCCATGCGAGGGTATGTCACAGATGCTTTTGACCACAATGTCCGTCTGTCAGGACAAGTGAGTGTCCTGCTCTGTTCATCTCCAGGGTTGTCCACTTATCCCTGCGGCTGCTTGGCCTCGAGAGTGGCGTAAGCCAAAGTGAGGTGTGTTTCCACCATGTTGGGGTACAGCTAGGTATGTCCAGTTGGGAAGTTATGATGAAATTTCTCAAACTCTCCGGTAATTTTAGAGTATGGTCTTGGGCCATAGCCACAAACACACGGCTACTGTTCAGACACCCCACAAGGAACACGATTAGTTAAGGGGATGTTGAAATCGTTTAAGTGCAAGCTGAGAATATAAATCCTCTGTAGTCTAATCGCAGCAGTTGATTGGTTGGAGGACGTAAATATTGATCCCCGAGCAAGCTGTGTAAGGTAACCCGAAGAGATTTGAATTCACAGTTTCAAATATAATCCGTATACTATCGATTTCCAGATTAATAAAACGTATGGGTTTATTCTACGACCTATGTATGGCATTCCGTTTTACCATTTGTTTACTTGACAGATTGTAAGACATTCTGACAAAAGTGAACATGCATGGGAGCAAAAGGTTGTATTGTTAGCAAAAAATGTGTTAAATAGAATATCGCACAAACAATAGAATACAATAGAATAGAATATTATCTTCACTCACTCACTCACTCACTCACTCACTCACTCACTCACTCACTCACTCACTCACTCACTCACTCACTCACTCACTCACTCACTCACTCATTCACTCACGCACTCACTACACTCACCCAATCACCCACCCACTCACTCACTCACTCATATCCATATACACGTGCTCGCGCACACACACACACACACACACACACACAGAGTCACACGCATTGACTCACAATTCTAACAGCCTACATACTTTCCATGGCAACATATAGGTACTGAAACTGGATACTTTACAAACCAACAAACCAGTTGAAAAGCAAATATAGGTCCCTGAATATAAATTCTACAGAAGAGTAGTAAAAATTAACTGGACATAAAAGATAACATACCGATCTATCAAATAAGAACTGGAGACCAGCATGTCCTAATAGATAAGAGTTCTCTCTCTTAAACTTCCCGGTGTGCTGATGGCGAGGGTTCAACCCCTGAACAGGTCAATTGGACTATAATATTGACTTCTCGTCCATGTCGTGGGGACGTAAATTACAAGAACCTAAGAATTCGGAGTGGGTTCGCCTCATGGCATAGGACACTAGTAAATAGAAAGAGCTAACCTACACGCAAACATAAGTCCGGCGTGGACAACGCTCGATTTCAAAGCGAGCAAAAGAAAAAAAACAACACCAATAAGAACTCTGTGTTGAAGAAGCCTGAACTCCGACTGTCTTACATACAAATGTGCTGTGGTTGTTCTTTCCACTGACATAATGTGTCATCATCATCATTCAGTGCCTTGCCGGCTGGCGTGGCAGATCATGCCTTTCAACAAATTCCGATCTCTGACGGCATGGATCAAGTCGTGTGTTAAGTCCCTTCCATGCCATGACACAAGACTTTCAAGAATCTTCTCATGATGTCTTCCGCTATCTCTCTTTCCGCAAATATTTCAGGTTGTCACGACATGCTCCAGTCATAACGTGGCAAAAACACGATGACTGTCTCTGTCTGATGCTTGTGATAAGCTGTCATTGCGACTTGGCTTCCCTCAAAATGTCCAGATCGCTCATTTTGAATGTCCAATTAATTTTCAGCATTCTTCTATAAAACCACATCTCCAAGGCTTCCAGGTGTTTCGTTTTCTCCTCGCCTGTCTACTAATTGTCCAGGACTCACAGCCGTATGTTAAAATTGGTTCTATGTAGAAATAGTAATATTATGGAATAATGGAATAATAGTGTATAGACCTCACTATAAAGTCCATATGGTTTATGTATTCTATAAATTCTGTACGCAGTGGAATAGTTATATAGTGTAAATATTGACGCAGAAGTCAAGGGAAATACACCACATTAATTTTTCCAAATATAAAATTATAGGCAGTCACACATCTAGATGGGAGTCTTGTTGGCACAGTGGCGAGCACTCTTGCCTGTCAGCCTGGTGGCAATGCGTTCGAATCCCCATCAAGAAATACCCATCATCCAGTGCCTTGCCGGCTGGCGTAGGCAGATCATGCCTCTCCACAAATTGCGATCTCCGACGGCATGGACCAATTTGTGTGTTGACTCCCTTCCGTGCCATTAACACAAGACCGGCAGGAATCTTCTTAATCTGTCTTCCTCTATCTCTCTATCCACAGATTTTTTCCGGTTTGTCACGACATCTTCCAGATTTTATCTTCTCATAACTTGGCCAAAATAGATGACTACCTCTTTCTGATGTTTGTGATAATTTGTCCTTGCGACTTAGCTTCCTTCAAAATGTCAAGATTGCGCATTTCGGTTGTCCAATTAATGTTCAGCATTCTTCTATAAAACCACATCTCCACGGCTACCATGGATGTTTTAGCCTGTCTATTAATTGTACTGGATTCACAGCCGTATGTTAAAATTGGTTCTATGTAGAAATGATAATATTATGGAATAATGGAATAGTAATAAAGTCCACATTGTTTATGTATTCTATAAAAGCTGTACACGGTGAAATAGTTATATAGTGTAAATACTGACCCAGAAGTCAATGGAAATACACCACATTAACTTTTCCAAATACAACATTATAGGCAGTCACACATTTACACGGAAGCCTTGGTGACGCAGTGGCAAGGACTCTTGCTTGTCAAATGGTGACAATGCGCTCGAATCCCCATTGGAACATAGTCTGCAAAAATTGATCCGCGATTCTAGCCTTACAATGGATATCTACGGAATATCTTGGGGAGTAAAGGAGGCTGGCGTGATATTGACCATATCCAACTCTGAGTATCGACCGGTCTGGAAAAATATGCTTCCATCAGCACATCTCTCATAGCATCTTAAGGTGTGTAGACGGGTCCTTTTCTGGCTTGTTTACACATCCAGATTTATAATCAGCATCATCATAACCTTTCACTTTTGCAGTCAAGCGTCGTGGGAATGAATAACTGACATCCAGATTTAGGCGCATATTAATATATTCAAAACAAGATCATATCAATATTCGGATGTCAGTATGGCCGAATAGATAATAGTTCTTAAACATCCAGTGCGCTGATGTCGAGTTAGCGGGTTAAACCCCTACACCAGTCAGTTGGACTAAATTGTTGATTTGCGGAAGTAAATTACAAGTACCTCTGAAACCTGAGTTAGTTCGTCTTATGACGATGGACACTAGTAATTGTGAAAGCTAATCCACCTCAAAATCATCCCACTGTACTATAAGTAGTAGCACGTGTATGGACGACCCTTGAGATCAAAGAGAGCACAGAGAAAAAAAATCACACACCAATATTGTGAATACAAAACTTTAGTGTGCCGTGCTTTCTATATTCGATCAAAAACATATATATTCTGAAAAAGTAGAGAACAAATGTATCATTTTTGATGTAGTCACCACTGTGTTCAATGCAAGCCCTCCAGTGCGGATAAAGTGCTTGGTTTCCTGTAGAGAGAAATTTTCTTGATCGCGAGTGTAACTCATCATCGTCGGACTGAAGAGTTTTAAAACTTCATACTCTACTCATATACTTACTGGACTGACAGGCACGCATCACTATACATGTAAACTGTCCTTATGACGTTAGTGTGTTCGTCTGTACCTTGGTGTCAAGTGCTTAAAACTCTTGACGTCCTTAACAACAATATTGACAGGTTACCAGACAATGGTATAGTTACTGTAATTTCTATTAAACATTTTTGATGTTTTCATTTGAAGTTGCCTAGTAATATCCACTGAAGAAAGTAGTGACAACCAAATACAAAAATACAAAATAAAGACACGTGAGGTCTTACCAATAATCCAAAATAGAGTAGATACTTAAGTCTATTAAATGATCTCATTGTCTGGACATGTTCTGTTCCAAAGACCTGTTCAAAAATGAAAATATATAGAAAAAATATTGTTACAAAGAACTTATTATTTTCTTTTATAAATAAAATGTTTTGACTCCGTTCATCTGCCCACGTTAGTTTGTGGCGTTTTTATGTTGCCATGAAACAGTGATATAAAATATATTCTTTCGCCGTGTTAACTTTAATCCGTTTCCTACAAATTGTTTCCAGCTGTCACAAGATATGTTCTCTTTTATTATATTTTGTTTCGCGTTGGCTGGCTTTCACTCAAGCATAGTCCATACTCGTGCTACTACTTCTAGTGTACTGATGTTCGTGTGGATTAGCTTTCCCTATAACCAGTGTCCCTCGCCATCAGGCGAATCCACTCCGACTTATGTACGTGTAATTTAGGTCCCCAAGTCAAGGAAGAACATTTTTGTCCAACTAACGGTGTAGGGGTTGAACCCGCTACCACGGCATCAACACACCGGATGCTTAAGAACGAGCGCTCTTATCAATTTGGCTCATTGTATAAAGAAAACAAATCGTGAGACAGTACACATATTTGTTTGTCGCCCTTCTTTATGCACTGAAATGTTCATGAAACGTTATTGACTATTATGGCTGCTGTTTGTTGCAAATACATGTTCTTTATTGTACACAGATCTTTGCCATCAGTGTTTAATCGTTTTAATAGTTAAATTAATTCCATATAGTTTAATTAATCAAATACTTTTGTGTAGTATATGAAGCATAAATGCAGATCTGTTTTTACTTCTATAACTTTTTCTAATAATGTCTTGAAATGTCTACAGCAATATTCCTAATAAATAATAAATAATAATAGCAATAATAATAATCTTTTTCTTCTTCTTCAGCGTTCCGAGCCATTGAGGTTCTTTGCTGCAGATACAATCCGTCTCCATTCGTCTCTCTGGCTGACCTTCTCTTGCCACTTGTTGATTCCAAGTGCTTGTAGGTCTGTATATATATTATCTCTCCACCGTCTTCTATAATAATAATAATAATAATAATAATAATAATAATAATAATCTTCCTCTTCTTCAGCGTTCAGAGCCATTGAGGTTCTTTGCTGCAGATACAATCCGTCTCCATTCGTCTCTCTGGTTGACCTTCTCTTAATAATAATGATAATAATAATATAAAATAATAATAATAATATCAATAACAATATTGAATAACGAAGACACAAACATATTGATTGCATGAATTATTGCCTGACATATTTCGCTGCATATCGTCAGGAACATGCTGCAGAAATCACACATCATAAACTAAGTCCACCTGAAATATAAACATATTTGCACAGTAATTTCAATTGTCTGCCACGGTAATTTTAAACTGACTATCCTGTCTTTCTGTTTGCACAAAACTGGCTTCTGCAGATCATTGCCAGGCAATAAATCGTGCAATCTATTGTTTGTTTCTTAATTATTCAAATTCAATACAGAGAAAACATTATATAATAATAATGATAATAATATCAATATTAATTTTAATAATTTCAACAACAATATCAATATAATAATAATAATAATAATAATAATAATAATAATAATAATAATAATAATAATAATAATAATGGTAATAATAATAATAATAATAATAATAATAATAATAATAATAATAATAATAATAATAATAATAATAATAATAAAAGTGTGCTTATGCAAAAAGTTTTCTCCGCACCTGGCCACTTCATTTAACTAATCTAGTTTATTGATATTCATACTAATCATTCAATTTTTTAAATGTTTTCTAGCTTTAACATTTTGTTTACGTGTTATGACTCACGGCTAGAACCGTGCTCAAAAGATTCAAGAAATAAATATATTAGAGATTATAATATTAACAATATTATATATTTATATCTAATATGGTTTAATCTAAATACCGTCAACACAATTGTGAACAGATGGGCAGATTGTATTACCATATATATTTAAAAAATTCAATGTGTCAATTAGATTTTGACTGTGAAATCAATGAACATGAAGCTACGTTTTTTGTACAGTAATCCGAGAAGTATAGTTTGACAATGCATCCAGTCTAGAGGAAGCATTAGGCACGTTCAGATCCCGGTTTGACCTCCATTGATGTTCGTGAGTTGTTAAAAATAATGTCTCTGTATGGACATATTTTCTGTCGTCGTCTTCCGTCTGTTTACAGTTGGCTACTTTATCGACATTGTATGCGGGCGTTGTACTGATGGTTAGTGGCGGGCTGGGTTTAAAATATTGATTGGCATTAAATGTTTAACATATTGTGTAATCTTTAAAGGGAACCACTTAATTAGAGGTCCAAAGGATCCACTTGACACCTTGCGAGCTGCGACCCTGGCCAGTTGCCCGCTGTTGATGATTAATTTTACCCGCAGTGGTAGTCCGCACGTGTAATCATTATCATCATTTCATCACGTACCCAGCCGAATGGCCAGTATCATGCCACCGCCTTACCTGTGGTTAGTTAAACTATTAATGGGACTTTTAGACAAAAAGTAAAGATCTTGAGCGACCAAGCCGTACCGGGTTTGTTCATTTAACTCAGAGAAATAACTTAATGAAGTGGACATGATCTTGTGGAGTCACATTGTTCAGTCTCATTTATACGACGCCCTTGCCATATTTATTTATTTATTTTTGTGTTTTGTTTTTGAGCTTTGAGCTCAAGCGTAGTCCATGCACACTATTTATAGTAGTGATGGAGGAATTTTGTGTGTGGGTTAGCTTTCCCTACTAACAGTGTCCCTCGCCATCAACCCACTCCGACTGCAAAGGTACTTGTAATTTACAAGTCAAGGTCGTCAGTTGAAAATTTTAATATCAAGCTATCCGGTGTAGAGGTTGAACTACTTACCTCGGTATTAGCACAAATGATGTTTAAGAACGCGCGTTCTTACCCATTCGGCCATGCGGACCTGCGTTAGCAGAATTTTAAACTAACGTCTGCTTTTATTTGAGTCATTAGCGTGGAGGTCTAAATTCGACGAAGAAAGTAGAAGATACCTGTATAGTTTTATTCTACTTAGATGTATGTTGCTATGTAGATTACACATGTTACACACATTAATATTAAACATATTAAAAATGTCACAAACTTTGAATATCTTGACTACATGATCAACAAACATAGGGTCTGTTTAAACGAAATTAGAGGCGCAGAAATTACACTCTTTGAAGAAACTAAGGACAACACCAACTAAAGTAACATGTTTAGCACATACGTCTTTCATGTGGCAACATATACATGTGAGTTATGGAAAATTTGGCAATCATTGAAGAATAACATTTGGGGTGTTGAGCTCAAATTTCACAGAAAAGTTCTCTGAATATCGTGGACCAAGAAGAAGAAAATAGTGACATTCTACAAGATCTGGACATCGATGAAAAATCCTTGTTGATGCAGGTTTTATAGAAGCATGCTGAAAATACCTTATCCAACCGTGTAAGATATAAGATTGCAAAGAGAATAAGAACCAAAGACATCTTATCACAAAGCATCGAAAAACGACACGCGGGCATGTTTGACAGTGTTTTAGGGACAAGAAAAAACCTGGAAAATATAACAAATCTAAATATTACAGATAAGGAAGACAGAGAGAAGATTGTTCACGCCATGAAACATATCAGCACATTAACTGATACAGTTTGATGGAGATCTCGAGATGGGGAGCGGTGTGATAGCCCACGCCAGTTGACAAAGCAGTTGATGATGAATACGATAATGATGTTTTATTATATGAATATAGAGTAAAATATATCAACTGTTACTTGAGGGAAGCGAGTTATAGACGGAAATTATTCTTTTGTTCTTTTATTAGACATAGATATGCATGGACCAGTTGAGGAAGCAGTTGATGATGATGATGGTTATGATGGTTGTATGTTAGGAAAATAAAGTATAATATATCCACTCTTACCTGAAGGAAGCTGGCTGTAGACAAAAACGATACTGCCGTTTCTCACTCTGACAGAAATATGTCACCGCTTGATCTCCAGATAACATCTGGCGAGGATTTATATCCCCTGTGCAAATATACCAGCTGGGCTGTACTTAATCGTCAGCGCATTTTGACATGGCGAACAAATCTGACGTACACACTTCTTCCTCCATTTAGTTTTTATCTTCATCTGTCTTCTTCTGTCTTATATTTTTTCTATCCTTTTCAATCTCTAGCTTCTTCTATCTCTATCTATTTCTATCTTTCTTTCTCTATCTGCTTATATCTTCAGATTCTTCTTTCTTTTATTATCTTCTACCCTCTGTCTTCTTCTATCTTCTTTCTTCTATTATCTTCTATCTTCCAATGTCTTCTATCTTATATTATCTTTTTATCTTTTATTATATTATTCTATGCCTTTGAATATAAATGTAATAGACGAGTTCTAAGATTATACTTGGATAAAGAATAGAAAAAAAAATGCATCCATACTTAAAGATCTGAATATTGAAGAAGGTTGGCTATTAAAGACGATTAACAAAAAAGAAAAGTGAAATACTTTGGTCACTTGAAACGTCACGAAAGTTCGGAGAGAACAATAATGGAGGGGCATAAGTCTGGAAAGAGAGGAAGAGACAGGCCAAAGAGAAGATGGGCGCAGGATGTGGCGGATGATCTCCAGATGGGTGTATCGGGGCAGTGCTTATGATTGAGAGATTTTCCGGAAGGTTGTTATGGGAGCGAGGTTCTGCAAATGACATGCTACTGAATAAATGAATCTTATTTTATCATATGTCTTCTATTCTCTTCAGTCTTTCATTGTCTTTTGTCTTCTTTGCTCTATCTTATTTCTTATATCTTCTTTCGTCTATTTTTATCTATCTTCTATAGATTACTATCTACTTCTATCTTCTATCGTCTTCTATTTCTATCTTACATCTTCTCATATCTTCTATTTTTATCTTGTACCATATTCTATCTTTATTCCTTTAACTTCTAGTTTCTAACTTTTCTTCTATTCGTACTTATCTTCTTATAACTGTATATAATGTCTGTCTTTATCTACCTTTTTTATATTTATCTATCTTCTGTGTTATATGGATTTTCAACTGCCCTCGGAGTTTTATTGTGCAGAACATACACCTGGGTACCTCTTGCTGTTCTTCCTTGTCCACACACTACCACACAATCTGGGCAGTACACCATTATTTACATAGTTTGAATAATTCTTCTTCTTCTTCTTCTTCTTCTTTCGTTCGCTTGAAATATGTCTATATCTGCAATGTCGTCTCTTGCATGAATTGAACTGTTTTTTTCAGTTCACACAGTGGTCCATTGAGTTTATCTTCCACTGTCATCTCTCTAGGCCAGAAGGTTTGCCTAGATATGTTATATTTTGGGCAGTCTTGGAGTATGTGCTCTGCTGTCTGCGACGCCAATCCACATGTGCACATGGCTGTTTCACCAATCTTGAATTTTGTATACATGTGGTTGCGTAATCTATTGTGTCCTGTTCTGAGGCGCAGAATAATGACTTGTTCTGGTCTGTCCATAATGTGGTAGTCATCTTGAGCAGGTTTTGGTGGCTTTCTGACTGATTTGATCATTCTTTTCTTTTGGTGGTATGTAACGGGCACATCAGGCTGTTCTTCTTTGGCTCCTTCCTTAGCCAATTGATCAGCTCTGTCGTTTCCGGGTACTCCACAGTGGGATGGTATCCACTGTATGGTGACCTTTATGCTGACTGCTAAGTTCAGTAAGTAGTGTCCTTAGTACTGGCAATTTCCCAGAGAGGAGCGCCTCGAGTACTGATTTTGCATCTGTTAGTAGCACCACAGGTTGTGTACCATTGCTGGTATTTAGTAATTTCTCTGTTGCTATCTTGATTGCCTCAATTTCAGGCATCATAGTTTATGGCAGTACTTTCCTGTCGGTACTCTGGCTGTGTCCCTAGTATTATTTGGGTATTCTATGTACACTCCCGCTCCTCCATTTCGAACAGCATTTGTGCTGACCCATCTGTGTAGACTCGGATCCAGAGGTCCTGTGGGTATTCTTCATCAAGGAAGCTGAGAGTGGCTGTTCTGCGCTGCACACTGTTCTGTTCTTCCTTGTCAAATATTCCTCTCACTTTTGTCTGGATTTGTAACGATAGTCTATGCTCATCTTTCCATGGAGTTCGCTCTGGAATAGTTGTTAGGGGGATACCAACTGTGGGCAGATCAGTGGTTTCTCTGCAGAGTCGTTTGGCCTGGTGGATAAAACTACTTCTTTTCAACCGCCCCATAGCTAGGTTTTCAAATCTGTTCTTCATAGGGTGGCCTGGCAAGCTGAGGAACTTTTCTGCTTGTATTAGCGTTTTCGTATCTCTGCGCTCACTCAGTGCCTGTGTCCTCCCCATCTTCTCCATTTCCACTATAGGGTTGATCTCATCCCTCCTGTGGTGACTCTAAGTGCTTGATTTTGCACCTTGTCCAGATCTTGTAGTGTGGTATTTGATGCTGAACACCACGCAGTTGACCCATATTCCAGGTTGTGGTCGTATGCTCTGTTGGTAAACTTTGCTAAGTATTTTCGTACTGGCTCCCCATGTGGTTCCACTTAGCTTTCTCAGGATGGCTATTTTCCTTCTGGCTTTTGCTACTGCTTTGGTGATGTGCTTTCTCCATGTCAGCTTGCCATCAAATGTTACTCCAAGGTATGTTGGTTCTTTATCTTCTCTTTGGGGTGTTCCATTTATCTGGATGATCCCTGCCTTTTGTTTTGGAGAGAGGGTAAATAGGGTGGTGCTGCACTTGTCAGTGTTTATGCTGACACACCATCTATTTGCCCATGCAGCAAATGTATCTACAGCTCTTTGTAGCAATCTGGTGGCCACTGATGCATATTCATTTGTGCTCCATAGAACCAGGTCATCGGCGTACATTGCCGCTTTAATTCCATGCGGTAGGTGAGCAACAAGATCATTGATGAAGATTAGAAAAAGTGTGGGGGACAAGACTCCGCCCTGGGGGACACCCGTGACGCAGTAGTACTTTCTTGCTCTTGAGTCCGTCTATCTGTACTCGGGCTCTTCTGTTGTGCAAGTATGCTTTCACCCAATTGTACATTCTTCAATTGACTTTGCAGTTTCTCAGTTTCTTCATCAGACCTTCTTTCCAGACTTTGTCAAAGGCTGTCTTCAGATCTATCCATGCCGCAAGCACCAGCTTCTTCTCTTGGAATGCATCCTCAATTTCTTGAGAGAGGTAGGTTGTCTGATCTTCCGTAGAGTAGCACTGCCTAAAGCCAGCCTGCTGTGGCACAAGGATGTTTTTACTTTCAATGTACCACTGCAGTCTGTGATTGATGATGCGCTCCAGTGTTTTGCAGAGACAGCTGGTGAGGCTAATTGGTCTGTAGCTAGAGGCAATGGAAACCATCTTTCCCTGATTTTAGGAGGGGTATCATGATTGCTTCTCTCCAGGCTTGTGGAACACTGCCTAAGGTCCAGCTGTTATTGAAGATCTGCAACAGCTTTGTTTTGGCCTCTGTTCTAGGTTCCTGATCATTTCATTGGAGATACCATCAGCTCCTGGTGACTTTCTCATTTTCAGTTTTGATATGGCTAGCTCCAGTTCGCTGATTGTGATGGTGCCTCCAGAACCTCATGTACTATTTCCTTCTGTCCTGTATGTTGTCGTTTCTCTCGAATCTCTTGTTGTTTCTCTGGACTAATTTTGATATTGCTATCTTGTGCGAACGAGTCCGCAAAATGGTCAGCTGCTTGCTTTCTTGTTAAGATTTTTCCATCTTTATGTAGTGCGATTTTTGAGTTTCTCCCTGTGCCCTCGTCATTAAGCTGTTTTATTAGCTTCCACACTTTCCTTGTGTCTCTTTCAAAGTTCAGAGACTCCGTTTTCTCCTGCCAGCTTTTCCGTCTAGCCTGCAGCTTGGCCCTTTGAAATTTGGCTTTTGCATGCTGGAATTTATTGTGGTGCTCTTGGCGGGTGTGGCCTCTGCTTGCTTTCTACACACTTCAACATCATTTTTGCAACTGTTCCAGTTTTACACCTTTCCCGTAGGGTTTATATTGTTTACGGGCTCCTCTTTGGGACTGTTTTTTTCGCCCCTGGGCCCGTAGTATGCATTTCCCAAACTCTTCAAATGCTTTATTTATGTCTTTCTCAGTGTTCAGGTTTCTAACCAGTATGCTGGTGCGATGCTTGTACATTGCCCAGTCTGCTTTCTTGTAGTTCCACCCCGAGAGGGTGCTGCCTTTTTACTTACAATCTCATTTTCTACGGTTAGAAAGACTGGCCGATGGTCACTGCCACCAAGTTGTTTCCCAACAGTTTCGTGTAATGTTCCACTCCAGGTCTGGTGAATGAAAAGCCAGTCAGGTTTTAGTTGTAGAGTGCCATGATCTCGGGGGTAGAAAGTATGTGGGTCGGACGGCTTGTTAATCACATGAATCTATTTCATCCTGCCAGTCTTCCAGTCTCTCTCCTCTCTGGTCCATGTGATCATAGCCCCAGCTCTGCGAGAATAAATGTTTGAATAATGAAGACACAAACAAAAGATTGCACATGTTATTATCTGGCAAATTTCGCTGTATCTCATTAGGTGAATACCACAGAATTCACACAACATAAACTAAAGCAACAATGTGTGTTACCAATTTTAACTTAAATATTTTACTTCTTTGCTTTGTTTCATGTCGAGTGACAGCTGCAGCATGCACCTGACGAGTGGCAAAGAATTATGCCAGGCATTTAATAGCTCATTCTGTTGTTTATATCTTTGTGATTCGAATTCACTATGGGTAAACATTGTTTTTAATTTTCTTAGTTTGTTAAAATCCATATCGAGTATATCAGGAAACAAAGTGTGTCAGTCCGATTGTTGGGCGGACGTCATAAA
>JACEFZ010021004.1:0-52606 GCA_014155875.1 Cepaea nemoralis
GAGTTCTTGTGGCTTTCCTTTTTAATTTGTTTTGAAAAGAGTCCCATTTCAGCTCTATGAATTATTTTTCGGTCTTGATCATTTTAGATTCTTCGTTCCCCTTTCTTTTCACCCATGCGCTGAATCTCTTTTTTGATGTCGAGCTGGATTTCTTTCATGTGGGCCCACAGTTTTCATTATTGTTGGCGGATTCGTCGTCAGCAGTCCCTTGACTTCTCTTCACTCGTCTATCTGCTTTTTGAAGTTGATCTCTTTCAGCTTGTGCTATACCCGTGGCTGTCTCCCCCCTCTGCATTGCTTCCTTGAATGGTTGTCTTTGTGATGATGGCGATTTTAGACGTCTCTGTGTCTCTTGCAGGTACGGACAGCCCAGGTATCTTGCTCCTTTTTTGCCCAAAGGCATTGGCGCACTTTCTTTTTTGTTGGGGTGCTCGGAAGCCGTGTCCAGCTTGGCCAGCGGACTCCTTGAAGGCGTGGGATCGGGGCAGTATCGGCAGTTTTCCGTCTTACTGCGACACGTACTCTGCTGTGGCCGGCTTTGACATCTGGAACTTTGCGTGATTCTTGGTATAAATCTCCCTGGTTGCTGTATTCTCTTTTAAAGGGCTGTGGTCGGCATCTCGCTGCCCCTCCGATCACTACTGCCAAAGGGTTGGTACTTGAGTAGTGAGAAGCCGCTCCGCCTTCAAGAATCGGATGTGAAGATTCTCTTCACGTAGCTGCTTCAGGATTTCTTCATCTGTCAGCTCCAAGGAATCCGCTTGACAACCCATCGGACTGTATTCGAGTCGGTGTTTCCATCTGGTGTCTTTCTCTCCTTCTCTGCGTTTTGGTTGACTGTGTTGGGCTGTCAATCTTCTCCCCGTAGTAGCTTGTGATGGCTGTAATATCAGGCTCTTTGATGCAGCTAGCAGGTGGGCTCTCGACGTTCTTCTTCTTGGTGTCGGCTCCCACGCTGCAAATCTTGGCAACAGTTTTTTTCTTGTTGGATTTTAAACGTGACTTTTCACGCTGATCAGGCTTTTGACAGAAAATTTGCGGACTTGACTTGTTAGCGTCGCAGTGGGGAAAAAATAAACCCACGGGCAAGGGTACAGTAAATTTTATATATAAAATATATATATAAAAATAAATTTTATATTATATATAAATATTATAATTTTATATATATTATAACCCTTATGGGAATTCCAATCCACTAGTTTCTAAATCAATCAATCAATCAATCAATCAATATATATATATATATATATAATATTTTAATATATATAAAATATATATATATATATATTATATTATATATATATAATATGCTGAGAACATTAAATGAACGTTCTTATAGAAGTAAATAAAAACCCAAATTTTTGTTTTTATTGACTACACAAAAGCTTCAAATAAATAAGACATGTCAAATGAGAAAATATGCGTGCAGACCTAAAATTGATAGGAAAGCCCTTTAGACTCAAACAAAAATATATTGGAAACAACAAGCCGCCATAAGGATTGATAATGAAGGGGCAATATCACCATTAAGAGAGTTGAGACGGGATGTGAAAATTTGTATCCAGATCTTTTTTCCCTATACAGTGAAAATATTTTCAAAAAACGTAGAAGATGAAAATGGAATTATCTTTGGGAAAGGACGAAACATCAATAACATTAGATATGCAGAATAACAGTACTGAATGCAGAAAAATGCGCAGGATCTGCAACATTTAGTAGATCGGTTGCTGCAAAAAGTGAAAAATAGGTAAGAAAAAATGTTAAAGAAAATTATGGTCGCCACTAGGAAGAAAGAAATACCATAATGTAATTTAAATAAAGGGAATATTCTTAAACAAGTGAATCGGTTCAATTATCTCGGAACAGTCATTTCATCTGATGGGATATGCCTTGAAGAGATTAGAACAAGAATAGTTATGGCGAAGGTAGCCTTTTGCAAGAAGGGAAATAAAAAGATGCAATTTTCAACGAGAAAATGAGTGTTGAGGTCCTACATAGAACCTGTACTTTGGTATGGATGTGAAGCATGGACAATGAGCAGACAAACTGAAAAAAAAAATATGATGACTGTGGAAATGTGATTTCTGAGGAAAATGCAAAGAATATCGTGAACAGACAGAAAAGCCAATGATCAAATCCTACTAGAAACAAATGAAAATCGTAAACTGATTAGAGCAAAAAGTAGGGCATCAAAAACGTTTTGGTCATTATGAGAAGAAAAAAAATTTGGGAAACCCCTTTGGTGACAACGGCAAGATCGAGGGGAAGAGAAAAAGGGGGAAAGGGCCCAAATGTAAATACTGGATGGTTTGGCCACGTGGTTATGGCCCAGACAAGGACACTGAACGATCCACGACTGGTGCCCCGCGTGAGATGGCGAAACATGACCGCTCACATTTATCGGCATAGTACATTATGGATGAATCAATCCACATGCAAACATCAGTCCAGTGCAGTAGGCCTAGTAGACAGTATATACGAGGGGAAGTCGATAAGTAAGTCACAAATGGCTGTAGAAAAATAACTGGATCAAAAAAGGTGGAAATCGCTAGAGGCTAAGTTCAATGAAAACCCACCTTAGTGGGAAACATTTCGCGAATGACGCCGAAGTTGAATGTGAAGTGAAAACGTGGTTTAGAAAACAGAGCACGCAGTTCTATGCCGCCGGTTTGGGAGGACTGATAAAACGATGGGATAAGTGCATCAATGTTGGTGGAGATCATGTTGAGAAATAAAGGGACAATGTATGTATATAAATAAACTTGTTTCAAGTTGTTATCATATTTAATTAATTGTCTACAGGTATTTGTGACTTACTTATCGACTTCCCCTCGTAAGGTACGTTTAATGACCATAGTCCACCCCTTCAGGCGTATTGGATATGCAGTTCTAGACCCATATATTTATAAATCATTCGACGTTCGATTAGTATCACATCGACTGCCATTGCTTCCTAGAACATTTTCTGGGACCCATTTTAGGTTGGGTCGGTCTAGGATCCTAGGCCAATGAAGGAAAACCCCCGCCACGAAAGGCACTTCAGCAAACTCGCTGAAGTGAAATGTAAAAACTAGAGACCCGACTCTCCCAATCAACAAAATAAGAAACACAATAAATCTCGTAACTGGTGTAGTCGTGTTGATAATACTCACCAAAGCTATCATGGCGCTTATTGAGGATGATATAGACGAATATGAAAAAGTAGTAGGAGGAGGAAACTGATGAAGAAAGAAGAAGAAAAAGAAGCAGGAAAAGGAAAAAAAGAAAATGAAACAGCAGCAGCAGCAGCAGAAGAAAAGAAGAAAGAAGAAGAAGAAGAAGAAGAAAGAAGAAGAAGAAGAAAAGAAGAAGAAGAAAGAAGAAGAAGAGAAAAAAAAGGGGGTGAGAAGAACAAGAAGAAAAGAAGGTGAGAAGAAGAAGAAGAAAAGAAGAAAAAAAAGAAGAAGAAGAAAAAGAAAGAAGAAGAAGAAGAAGAAAAGAAAACAACAACAACAACAACAACAGCAACAACAACAACAACAACAATAAAAATAACAACTAGCATAAAGGACGGTGAAAACACACCAAGAATAATAATTAGGAGGCCATGAAAGCGAATGTAAGTGATCAATTTCTAATTACAATAGCCATATTCATTAATTTTTTTTAAACCGTAGCTTGACAGTAATGCTGGCGGTTGTTTGTTGCATATTGAGTGTGGGCGCATGCAGCTTTGTTCTTCATGAACTGTCAGTGAACACTCGGGTATCAGCAATACTCATTAGACTTTTACCAGAATAAAGATAGGTACATGGAAGTTGATACGTTAAGGATGGACCATAACTCACCATGCGCACCAGGTTTGACATTGTTTGCATAGAGTTGGTAGAAAGATTGTGCTGTAGAGCGCTTTAAAAAAATATCTACTGACTCGTGTTTGTTCTTTAGTCATCATCATCATCTTCCACTTTTGCCGTCAAGCGTCGTGGGGAGGATTACTTGGCGCACCATCGCCCGATGGGTGGCATTGGATAGTGTCATTCCGTTTGATTGTAAAAGTCTTTGATGTCGTCAATCCATTGTCTTCTGGGGCGTCCTCTTTCTCTCGTTGCAGATGATCTTTTATGTAGGGCCAGTGATGGTAGTTGGTGCTGTTGCATTCTAACGAGATGGCCAAATCACTTTATAATCTGTCTATAAATAAATGTGGCACAAGGCGTTGATCCCACTGTCTGTCTGATAACAACATTTCTTACTCTGTCTCGGATTGTTAAGTTGGCAGCTCTCCTCATGCATCTCATGGCACAGGTGTTGATTTTGCGAAAGTGTGATTTGGATAGTGTCCGATTTTGAGATTGGTAGCAGAGGGTTAGTGTGAATATGGTGTTTATTATCTGTCGTTTTGCGGTCATGGGTATATTTGGATGCTTCAGTAAGGGTGATAGTTGATATGTAAGTTACTAGCTTTTTTACATCTGATTTCGATTTCTCTGTCCAGTCTGCCATCTTCTGTTCTTTAGTATGTGTGCCAATTGTAAAATGAGTCGGTTTACCTTATTGCATCTATTTTCAATCTCGTCTTCTGATTTGCCGTTGACGATATTATACTTCCTAAGTACTTGAAGCTCTTTACTTGTTTCAGCGATTGTTCTTTTAGATGAATCGTTAATTTATTTTTCTTCTTTATGTACACGGCTCTAGACGCTGGTATGGAACTCACCAGATGGCGCGCCGGCAGGATTCGCGGAGGATAGTGGTATACGGTTCGAACGGATTATAAAAAAAAAAAAGAGGAAGATCCGGTCCCTGCCACCACAAGAACTGCAAGCAACGTAGGTATCCATGCCTTTAGTGGGATCCAGTAGATTCAAACAGGCGCCAAAGCTTGAAACAAGACCGTGAACATCATGCATTTTAATTGGTGAGATACGTGGGATTCCCACAGTATAAAGGGATTAGTAATTAGATGGCTGAGGCCTTTCTGGGTTTTCTGTTGTCAAGTATATCTTTTGCACTTACGCTTTCAATGGTTTCTTTACACCATCTATCCTGTTGTTAGTGATGCTACGAGTAGTAGTTATCTATCAGGAGAGTAAATAAAGTGACAATTATATTGTTTCCGATTTGTTTATTGATATTTCAAATATTAATTATGGCTTTCTCTGTTTTTAGTGCATCCTAAAGCACGGTCTAATGTCTGGGCTTACAGATAAATTGTAGTGTATCCCCCCTTACAGCCAACAATCATGAAATCTTCTTATACTCATTTCTATCCTTTCTTATAAGTAGGGGGCGGTGATAGGCTCTCTCCTTCTTTTTGTTTTTTGTTTTTAAATTTGTGTTGTCCCTTTGTTTTCTCTGGCTCATACGCAGTCAGCGATTGCGTTTTTCTACCTCTGAACACCGTAGCAATTGTTCTTCCGTTTGTTTTCCCCTCTGCTTCATTTAGTTATACCTCTGTACAGATGCTATTTTCCTGTTATGTTCCTCACACATTTCGTTTGGGCTATTTATGTGGACTTGTAATTGTGCTTTTGATTGTGCCATTAGTCCTTGATCATCGGTAAATAGGAGTTGTTTAAGGGTGTAGTTTGCCGTTGATAGGAGTTCTTTGATGGTGTAGTTTGCCGTTGATTAGTCTTCTGAGTTCTGTTCTTAGTGTAGTATTGTTACCGTCTCTGTTTGGCTAGTTTCTTTACATTTGCTGTATAAATCGGTTATGAACAAGAGGCGACAAGGACACAACTTTGCCGTACTCCGAATCTTTGGGCGTTCACCCCAAATGTTTAAAAGATCGCGAAGGACCGATCCCTCTCACCACAACATAGGCGTCTATGCCCCCACTGGGATCCAGTAGATTCGAAACAGGCGCCAAAGCCCTTAAACGTGAACATTCTTTCGATATTTTTCGGCCCTAGATCCAGTTCGGTGGCAAGTAATATCTCTTTCCAAAACAATGTTTTCCAGTGATGAATTTGAATAACGAAGACACAAACAATAGATTGCACGATTTATTGCCTGGCATATTTCGCTGCATCTCGTCAGGTACATACTGCAGAAATCACACAACTTACGTGAATTAATTAGATATATCCTTCAAACTGAAATATACACATGTTCGCACAGTAATGTCGATTGTCTACCACGTAATTTTAAACATTTGAAAATTTAAAATTTTAGTTTAAAATTACCGTGGTAGACAATCGACATTACTGTGCGAACATGTGTATATTTCAGTTTGAAACAATATCTCTATCGTTGCAGAGAATTAAAACCCGAATACTAATTCTGGAACCGGCAAAGATATTAACCAAATCACTCCTCGAGTGCCGATTGGTCTATTCAAACATGGGGCTAGTCTGATAGGCCTCAAGTGTTCTTTTTCATCTTCGTTCTCCTTCATAGGCGACAGGAGAGAGGATCGACTTCACTCCACCAGGTTTTACTGCATAGGGCTAGGTCTCCTTCCGCATGGCGGTCTGTCGAAAGCATGGCATAGAATTGCGCCCGTGAACCGAATGATAGATTTCTGAATCGAACCCACAAGATTCGAAGCGCGAAGAACGCGAATTAACTACTCCGCCACGGGGTTCCCCATATGTCAGGCAAGAAATTTCGCGACAGCAGCAGTCAGCATGATCTAGCTGACATCTCCACAGTTTGTCCTCAAATGGTGCCGGTATAGGCCACACACACTAATCTTCTCTGTGCTCCATATGCTGGATAGGATGACATCGATTGTTTAGTTGTCATGACTCCAAATCCACATTTACATTCATCAGGAACTCCTACGTTTAGTTTATTGTAAACGTAGTATTTAAGCTTATTATAATTTATTACAACCACACGGAATGACACTATCCAGTGCCGCCCACCGGGCGCTGGAACGCAAATTATTCCTCCCCACGACGCTTGACGGCAGAAGTGGAAGATGATGATGATGATGATGATGACAATTTACTTTGCCTACTATTTTGGTAAGCAAGCCTGGTCACCACTATGTGATCAGGGCGTACGCCATTACAACAGCTCCAGTTAAAACTCTAACAAAGCAAAAAGCAAAACACTGGTTGCAGTCAGCATGCATTGCGTCCATGCTAATGGTTAATCAAATGAACGCATATAAAATGTGAACAAAACGGATTAAGAACAAATGCAAACTCAACCCGCCCAAATGAAAGCATTGTGTGCCTTAACTAATTAGTCACACACCCCCCCCCCCCCCCCCCCCCCCCACCAAAAAAAAAAAAAAGCAAGAGATTAGATATAGAACAAATAAACCGTTGAAAACTGCTGTGCTGTTTTTGTCGTTTGCAAAATTTATACTATTTAAAGAGACAAATTATTTCGATATTGGCTTATTATAATAACTGTTACAAGAACAAGTATAATTGTAATCCCAACTGTATGTTACCAGGGCACAAACGGGGAGCAACCGGGAAGCATACCTACCTACCTACCTACCTACCTACCTACCTACATACATACATACATACATACACACACACAGACACCACACACACACGCACGCACGCACACACGCACACACGCACGCACGCACGCACGCACTCACGCACGCACGCACGCACGCACGCTCGCACATACATACATACATACATACATACATACATACATACATACATACATACATACATACATTACATTACCTACCTACCTACCTACCTACCTACATACATACATACATACGTACGTACGTACGCAAGCACGCACGCACGCACGCACGCACGCACATAGGCATGCAGGCAGACAGGCAGACGGACACACTTGATTGATTTATTGATTGAATTAAACTATATGTAGATACAATCTACTCTAACAAAGATAGTACAACGAGCAATTGCGAAGACTAAAAATAACATTGAAGAAAATTGGAACTTCCTTAAAAATACTTGCTAAATGCTGCAACAAACACAGTAGGCTACGTCACAAAGACAGAAGAAGAAGTGGCTAAGCGATAACACCTGAACGAATATACAAGAAATAAAACAAGCAAACCTAACTATTCTTTCTACAAAAGACGCATCTTATATGAAACCCATAAGCAAAAATACTCGATGTTGGATAAAGAGGTGAAATCAAGCGCACGATAAGATAAACAGAACAGTTATACACAGCCTGGCATCCGACGCCGAATCGGCTGCCAAAACTTGAAACAACAAAGCCGTATTCCATATCATGAAATAACTATGTTATCACTCACCTACATCAAAACACCCATCAAAGACAAACAAGGTAAATACTGTTATCCGATGAACATTAAAAAGCAACGATGGGTAGAACATTTAAAAGAAATATCAAATAGACCGCAGCCTGACATTGTTCCCATCCTGGATGGAAAAATAACCATTCCCGCACTAGATGCCTCCTGTAGAGTCATTCACAATGGAAGAGATTAAAGCAGCCATAACAGAAATGAAGAACAACAAAGCTGTTGGTGAAGACGACATCTCAGGAGAAATGCTCAAAGCAGCGGATGAGAATACCTTACAACGTTTGCTACAGCTGATCGATGAAGTCTGGCAAAACTAATCCCCACCACAATAGTGGAAGGATGGTGTAATTTTCAAACTGCCTAAAAAGGCGATACGTGTGATTGCAATAACTGGCGTGGTATCACCCTACTGTCAGTACCAGGAAAACGTTTTTGTAGCATGTTACTTGATAGATTGAAAAAGTCAACAGATGAAAGGCTCAGAGAAGAACAAGCAGGTTTCAGACCAAAACGGTCATGCATAGACAACATTTCCACCCTCAGAATAATCATTGAAGACTCCGTAGAATTCCAGTCGAAATTAATCACTAACTTTGTCGACTTTCAAAAAGCCTTCAACAGTATCCACCGTCCTTCACTTTGGAATCTACTTAACGTCTATGGTTTCCCTACCAAATATACCAACGTCATAAAATCCTTCTACAAAGAGACACGTTCTTGCGTAAGAACAGATTCAGGCAACTCTGACTGGGTCTCAGTGGAAACAGGAGTGAAGCAGGTTGTGTCTTATCACCGATGCTCTTTGGAATAGCTATTCGATTGGGTCATGTGCAAATGCCATTGGCACCTTGCCGTCTTGACAGACGATAGTTTGTGCTTTAAAAAGGCATAATAACTTTTACCTATGGCGGTAGCGAATGTGACTGATAAGGCCAATTTGCGCTGTAAATGTCCGTTCACAGTGGGTGCATGTGAACACGTGGTCATTTCCACCATCATGCACCATCTTACGTCTCAAACGCTCGGTGTGTGACTTATCTGCAATAATTTTCTCCTTTGTCTTTATTCCATTTCTGATGTTTGCCCTCCATGCAACACGTTCAGCGGCGACTTGCTCCCAATGTGCATTATCAATGCCTGTATCAATCATGTCCCGCTTACACACATCTTTGTATCGTAGTAGAGGCCGACCCTGCAAATGCACAAACAACACAAATATGGGTATCCATTGGGATGACAAAATTCTAGAAGACCTGGACTTTGCCGACGACATAGTGCTTTTGAGTTCAACACACCCAGATGCCCAAGATAAAATAAACCATCTCCACAATGCTTCAGGACACATTGGTCTCCAAATTAACACTGTCAAAACAAAAACTATTGATCTTTCCAACAGTTCAGTTAAACAACCACGTTCTTGAAAAGGTCAACAGTTTTACATACCTAGGAAGCAAAATGACATCTACAGGGGACTCAACACCAGAAATATCATCTAGAATCGCACTGGCATCTGGTGCCTTCAACAAACTGTCAAATATCTGGAAGTCAAAGACACTCAGCAAACACACGAAACTTAAAATCTTCAACTCTTGTGTGAGTCCACTGCTAACGTATGGATGTGAAAGTTGCAAAATCAAAGGTAGCTTTAGATAAAAAAAAAATTAGACAATTTTGAGAACAAATGTCTTAGAAGAATTCTAATTACTCCACTGGACAGATTTTAGAACCAATACGCAAATAAGACAAGAGACTAAGCAAGATAGTGTATCCAATGTTATAAGAAACGCCGTTGGAACTACATCTGCCAAATACTTAGAATGGATTAGACAAGACTCCCCTACCAAGCCTTCATATGGACACCGGTAGGGAAAATAAAACGGGGAAGACCAAGAGAGACCCTGCGTAGAACCATCAACAGAGAGGGCTCATTCAACGGCCAAATAAACATCCAAGATCTACAACAGGTGGCAGCGAACCGCCAGACATGGAGAGCCATGACTTCAGCCCTATGCGCCGCCTTGGGCTTAAGAGGAAAGACTAACTAACTAACTAACTAAGATACAATCTACTTGTCATACAACTTGATTGATGTATACTTATAGACAGATTGATCGAACCATACGTTGATTAACCACAACATATTTTTCAAAACGACTAATTGAATTTGTAAACATATGTTGCCACTTTAGCGACGCTATGTTTGTCACATAACCATGTGACACCCTGACAAAGTCAACAACCTGTTTCCTGCAGGATATACTTCAGACATGAAAAATCACCAGGTTTACCATTTCACTCCAAAATTACAATTTCACGTTAGATTTCGCCTAAGGCTAACGTGACGTTGAGAACAATCATACTTAGTATCGGTAGTTGTACTGAGAACAACCACAATCACGCCCTGTACATTGATAGCCGATTCTGTCCGCCCTATATTATCCCATTGGTCACAGAACAGCCGATACTATCATCAGTATCGAATCCAGCGATGAAGACGTCCAATTATGAAGAAAAATGTTGCCCGGAAGCGTACGTCATGCCCAGAAGGCGCCGCACCCGGAAGTCTTCAATCCAGATAAGAGTTCGCACACAATCTTTTTAGTACATTAAATCTCTTAGAGGCGCAGTCCAACATATTGGCTATTAAAGTGATTGGACGGGAAGCTGGGAGGACAGGGGTTAAGAACGGAAAGATTAAGTCTGCTAAGCGAAAAAGAGAAAGCATTATTTGTTGCTGAAAATCATTTCCCATGATACAAATGTGTTACTGTGTTCAGCACTATAAATATGTCTCGTACATTTGTTTTATGTCGAGTGGCAACATATGGAAGTGATTTAAAACAATGTTTTCCGGTAGTGGACTGGAACAACGGAAACACAAGCGATTTATTGCCTGGCATTTTTTAACTTACAGGATTTATCTTATTGCTTTTTGTTGTGTGCCGGCTCCGTGGCGAATGTGGGACGAACGCAGTTCGTAATCTCGCATACCGTGACCAAAACACATCTGCAGGCGATTTGGCAGCAGATCGTCTTGCGTTGGCTTTTTACGAAATGGTAAGGGTGCCGGCAGTTCAGAAAGCAATGGCAAACTATTGAATGTAAACTTGCAAACGATCACAAACAGCAAAAAAAAAAAAAAATACTGGGGTTGACTGCGACGTCATGTAAAGGATATACAACTTAACTATATGCTGTGTGAATTCTGCAGTACGCACCAGACAAAACATGGAACGAAATATGCAGGGTAGTAAACTGTAAAATCTATTATTTGTGTCTTCATTGTTCAACCAGGGATATGAGTCAATCACCAAAGAAGACAATTAAAAGCTTTTCAAATTACATTTCACAGAAAAAGTCTGCAAGTTATGGAAGACGTGATTAATGGACAAAGAAGCTGAGGCCAATTAGAACGAATGTGGGCACAATAACACTGGCAGACACATTGGGCACGACAATGCATGAAGGCAGGGAGACTGGCACGACAATGCTATGAAGGCAGGGAGACTGGCACGACAATGTATGCAGGCAGGGAGACTGGCACGACAATGTATGAAGGCAGGGAGACTGACACGACAATGTATGAAGGCAGGGAGACTGGCACGACAATGCATGAAGGCAGGGAGACTGGCACGACAATGTATGAAGGCAGGGAGACTGGCACGACAATGTATGCAGGCATGGAGACTGACACGACAATGCCTGAAGGCAGGGAGACTGACACGACAATACAGAAAGGCAGGGAGACTGGCACGACAATGCAAGAAGGCAGGGAGACTGGCACGACAATGTATGAAGGCAAGGAGACTGGCACGACAATGTATGCAGGCAGGGAGACTGCACGACAATGCATGAAGGCAGGGAGGCTGGACACGACAATGTATGAAGCAGGGAGACTGACACGACAATGCATGAAGGCAGGGAGACTGGCACGACAATGCATGAAGGCAGGGAGACTGACACGACAATGTATGAAGGGAGGGAGACTGGCACGACAATGCATGAAGGCAGGGAGACTGGCACGACAATGCATGAAAGCAGGGAGACTGACACGACAATGCATGAAGGCAGGGAGACTGGCACGACAATGTATGAAAGCAGGGAGACTGGCACGACAATGCATGCAAGCAGGGAGACTGACACGACAATGCATGAAGGCAGGGAGACTGGCACGACAATGTTTGAAAACAGGGAGACTGACACGACAATGCATGAAGGCAGGGAGACTGGCAGGGGCTGTGATGAGACCAACTGTCTGCATAGTACCTGCCACGTGACAATGAAGGGTGTTTAGCAATTGGTGGTCTTTTTGACCTTCGTCAGTAGCTCTGTTTAGTGACATATTCCGGTGGATTTACTTTGACCACAGGAAACCTCTCACTAACATAGAATTAAACTAACTGAGCGCATGGTTCCTGGAAGAAGAAGAAGCAGGAACGGACTAACACGAAGGTGGCCATGCAATATTAAAGACACCATGCGCATAAAAAAGCACGGGGCAGTGGAACACACGAGTGATCGAGAGTCTTTTGGGTGGATGGTGACGAGTGTAACATCATGCTATCGACCTGTTATGTGACGATGGCAGTATTCAGTACAGACATTCCTCAACAGTCTTACACATATCACGTGTTCTAACCAATTGCACTGCAATTCGCTGATTCATGGTGTATTTTTAATGACTGTGGTTTTTTTTTTTTGAAAATATTGCCGTTCCAAGTTTTGTATTCACCCTCTGCGGAGTTCTTGCAACATAAAAGGTAAATACAAAACTTTGAACGGCAATATTTAAAAAAAAAAAACCCACAGTCATTAAAAATTCACTCTATATTAACGCATATTCTGTGCACAATGTTGGTACAAGTTGCTAACATATGGGTTGTGTAGCTTTTCATTTATGGTAAAGGCTAGCTAGCATCACTTATTTCTTTAGCCTTGTAGTGCTGTTCCTGGGGAAAGTTATTAGGACCGAAATGTAGGATTTATGTATTGTGGTTTAGCTTATTTGATAGTTTCTTTGCTTTACCATTATTATTATTATTATTATTATTATTATTATTATTATTATTATTATTATTATTATTTATTCACTTTAACACTTTGATTTCTGTTCACATAGCTTGAGTTCGTTGTCAGCTATGTAAATATATCCTTATTTTCTTAGTATATTTCTTTGGCAAGTCAAAGTTACCCTGTTATATTCTACCACGTAGAATTCCAACACGATCACACAGCTCCGTATTCTCCACATATGATTTATTTGACATAATCTACACTGAACACAACTTCCAACTGTCCCTGTAGTTTGTCCTTCGCGTGACAAATGTGTGTTCTGCGTTTCTTTGAGACACCCAGGAGTGATGAACTCGAGAATGAAGCTAACTTGAGAAGATGGCATTTGAACAAGATAATTTAATCTGTGTGTTTGCATATGGAAATATTACAGAGAGATGGCCAACAAGCGTTGTGGATCAATTCTCCGTGTGTTGCTTCAACGTTCCCTCTTTTTTAATGTCTCTATCATTTTCTCAACCATTATATTCAGATCCCCTGTTCGTCCCCCAAGGGTTAAGTTGAGATAGCAGTTGTATTAATTCTCATGCTGAGTCGTATTTTAAACCGATACTGAAGAATACAAATGTACAACTGGTAAAATGACAGCTAGACACATGTTGCAGAAGAATTCAACATATGTAGATTAGAGGACATTTGTGTGGCCTAAACTCGCTCTATTTGAGGACAAACTCAATAGAATTGTCAACAATGCTCAAATTTAGTGCTGCTTTCTTTCTACTATGTCAAATTAACGTCTAAAGGTAAACATAGAGGACGAAGAAGAAGCAGAAGAAGAAGAAGAAGAAGAAGAAGAAGAAGAAGAAGAAGAAGAAGAAGAAGAAGAAGAGAAGAAGAAGAAAATAATTATTATTAGAAGAAGAAGCAGAAGAAGAAGAGAAAGAGGAAGCATAATAATAATACACGAGAAAACCGCGTCTATTACAATAACTTTAGTGTTAATCTCGTAAATATGTGCGTGCTTAGCGTGTTTCTTAATTTGTCTATGAGCAGTAGTTCTGATGTGTTTCTTCATTTGCCATGAGCAGTAATGCTAGTGTGTGTGGACAAATATGTTACAATTGCAGTGTCATTTAGAGTACAATCCTGCTCCACTAAACCAATGTTCGCAGTAAATTATTCACCAGCCTGTACAAACCTAACCAAAAGGACAGCAAATTCATATTTATATTATCATTTGCTTCTTCTTATTGAAACAGCGCCATACCGACACATCGGACTTTGGCCTGTTAAAGCAGAATGGTGTTGGTCACTACCTGAAAACAATGCTGGAACAAAACGATATGTCAGTCCTTTGTCAATTGCGGACCGACTGGACCGTCGTGACAAAAGTTATTGGAAAGCGTTCCCTGATTACAAAATTAATGTGTGGGCAGCCTATATCTTAGTAAAACCGAGTGGCTAGTGACTGTAGTGTCAGAGCTCTCCTGGGTTCACGCTGTTGTCACAATTTATGTTTATGCTGGTGTAGAAACGCATGTTTATGTTGTCGAAACTCATATTTATGTTAATAAAGTCTTCCTTTTAAAGTGTATTATTGTTGTCAGTGTCAAAGTTCATTCTGCGAAAATGTTACATACTTTGTTATGGTGTCTCGCTTTTGTTGTGTCACATTCTACTCAACTTAGGTGTGTAAGCATTCATTTGTTGTGCCTGGTTTACCCTATAGACTTGCCCTAGAGGTCAGAGGTCTGGTTATGTGTTAGAAACTACCTATTGTTGATGTTTGATGCCTGTGGTATTTGGCTTATGATCTAATGTTTGTTTGAACATCAGTTGTCCTGAAGCTGGAGTTGATTTGATGAATAAAGAGTTTTTATATTGTTCTCGATTTGTTAGTGTAGTCTGTGTAAATTTAATTTCACACTCACTGTTGCTGTCACAACCTAACTTGTCTAATTCAATGCCAGGGATTGAAAATAACAATAATTCAGTCCTCTGTATCCAGAATCCTCAAATCTTTTTCTATATTCCTATCACCTTTCTTGTGTGGCAAGTGGCAAAGCGATATGTCAGTCCTTTAACTATTGCGGGTCATCTGGACCGTGGTGACAAAAGTTCTGGAAAGCGTTCCCTGATTACAAAGTTAATGTGAGGTTTTCTCTCGTTTTAATCTTTGCCCCTTATTTGACCCGAGCAGAAGCAGAGTTGTGCTCTACCTCCCATCACCGTAAAACGTTCTCTTTTTGTCCCCTCGGCTTCATTATATTCCATGCCGTGTGGCGTTTGTGATCAGTCTGCCTACAGCTTTCTGCCTATCATTTATGATACTGGTGCTCCTTCATGATATGGTAACAAACTGTCCATCATCTTCTCTCTTAGTCTCCATCTGTCTGTCTGTCTGTCTGTCTGTCTGTCTGTCTGTCTGTCTGTCTGTCTGTCTGTCTGTCTCTCTCTCTCTCTCTCTCTCTCTCTCTCTTCCTCTTCCCCCCACCCCATCTCCAACTGTCAAGTTGTGACGACATCCTAAAGTTTTCTCCTTCTCAAGACATTCCAAAAGAATGTTAACTGTCTTCTTCTGATGCGAGTAACTAATTCTCTTTGTAAGTTAACCTCTTTCAGGATATGTTCATTGAAGTGCATCGACTGGTAAGAAAGACTGGTAGAGTCTTTAATGTCGGAGAGGTTAAGAGGTAAGAAATTGAGCTGGCAAGGCCTTGATAAATTGATTGTCTTCGGGCACAGTTTACAATTGCATTTTACCAATGTTTGGACTCTGATGACCATGTTTTGCCATCCAGCTATTAAGTTGACTGCTTGGCGTAATACTGTGAATTTCGAAATGTTTTTGTGTGTTTGTTTTCCCAACAGCGACTGTGTGGTGAAAGACATCTTCTGTCAATAGCGGACGGCTAGTTGCTAATTTTGGGCGCCTGCCTTATTCAACAATGCGTGTGTGGGCTGCTTGTTCTTGTCGGATAGCTGTCTTCCTTGAAAATGAACTTCACATTTACGCGAAGGACGCTTGTTGCAGGTGCTGTGACGATTTCGCTTGCAGAAAATACTGTCTATTTCACAAGTTTACACGTGACAACGATGAGCATTTCGTGTGATTTCTCACTGGCACAGGATTTGAGCAATTATGGGCGAATTATGTCGTGAAACTTGAACCGTACAACGACTACTACTAGTACTACTACTACATTACTAAACTGGTTCAGTTTAATTTGATGTTGCATTTGGGAGGACATATTTTCTTAGCTAGTAATATCACTTCTATTTGTCTGCTATTCAGGCTAAGTCCTTTGTTTTCTCTGTCTTTTGCAACTACATTTATAATTTCTTGTAGTTGCGTTTCATTTTCAGTGACCAAAGCCATGTACATCAGCATATGGCTCGCTGTTTACATTATACCCTCTAATTGAGGTTCCTGGCAGGTCTTGATTGGATCTCATTATTAATTTGCTGTACAAATTGAACAGATTGGATGATGAATACACAACGTTCAGTAGTTTGCCATTGCTATATTGCTTAGGTAAACTATAAAAATAGGTATTGCCAAATTGATGATTGGAGTTCAACGTAGCCAGAAAATAAAATCACACTAGGGCGCAAGGAGGCCTAGAACAGACAATAAACTGGCACTGTTAGTTGTTATATACAGAGGAGTTTCATACAGAGAAGATCGAGCACCTATGGACGAGTCCGGAGTGTCATGATAATAATATGAAGTGAACTCAACCTATACTGTAGTCTTATCATGCAAGTGGACTAACAACTATGCACCACCGCTCCGTGAAATGACAACTGTGTCAAGGGAGTTGTCATTCCGAGTATAACCACGCAAATGGTGCTAACATGAAAGAAGACATAAAGCTAAATCAAACATCGTCTTCTGCATTTAAATGTTTTCTTATCAAAATTGCCATAAACTTTTATGACATGCTGACAAAACGTCATAAGGTGTTCCATATATGTCCACGCTTGCGCAAAGCCGGAGGAAATAATTTGCTCCGAGTGATGATTCCGTTCAAAAACAACAACCCGGGAATACGTCAGCGTGATTTTGCATGTTTCTGGAATTGCGAGCATCACAAAGGAAAACATTGTTCTCATTCCATAATTTGTAGCAGTGAAAACAAAGAAATACTGATAAAGCCACCCGCACGAGAATCATTATTAATGCACCAGGTGTATTTTTACTCTCAAAGTAAATAAATAATGAGAACATGCTCTTGTGTCTGGAAAGTTCAACCGAATCTGTTGTTATTGATGTGTCAGATTATGTAATTTGCCAGAAAAAGACATTGTATTTTCAATGCTCTATTATTTTACACGATGTCCAGACAAGCAGATAATATATTCCGTGAATAACTATCAGTATTGTGCTTAGTGAATCATCTAACGCTACGACGCATATTTGCTCAGATGAATGGCATCACTTCAGTGCATATCAGTTCGGATAATCATTACTGCACATAGAACACATTAACCCCTCTGTCGTGTCTCCACCTAACAATGGTAGAGTGGTCCCAATAAACCCAAGAACTATGCCGAGGGTAGCGCAGGTCGAAATTGTCAAGAGGTAGGAACCAGACGAAGAGAGGCACAAGCCTGCTGCCGTGTAGGTAGATTGAGCACAGCCAAAAGCTAGTGAAATAGAAATGGAAAGTTATTTGCCGGTCCTTTACGTGACACAGCAGACAACTCCAGCATCTTTTGACTTTTTATGCTTCCTGGGCAAGTTTATATTTAGTAGTTTGCCATTGCTTTCTGAAAGACAGGCACTCATATCATTGTCCAAATCACCCGCGGCTATGTTTCGAACGCGGTATGCGGCATTACGAATTGCATTCGTAACCCCATCCAAGCAGAGCCGGCTAGTGAAAACAAACCCGAAAATAATATGCTTGTTGTCGAAGTCGGATGTATCATAGTCTTGATGAAACAGTGCAAGGTAACTCACTTGATGATGAACACATTCACAAGTGCTTCGATCGCCCCTGTAACAGCAGCAGAGTATATTAACTTCCTGGCCAGCGTACACCTTCAGATGTGGATCTGGATATTTGTAGAGAATGCAGCAGTCGCCTGAAGTTGTTAACCTCTCCTACAGCGTTTGTCCTCTAATGGAGCGGGTGCCAGCCACGGTGCTGTGCTGCGTGTTAGACACTTGTTGCGAATGTTTAGCAGCCATTTTGCAAATTTATACAGTTGCATTTATCATTATGTCCTATCTTAAGATTTAAAAAAAAAGGTGATATTTCAACCTTTTATGTCCCGTCGGAATCCGTAGATTGTTACTACAGTAGTTCACTTCGGTCAGTGATGTGAAAAGCCTGCTTCAAAGACGTATCATGAGAAGGCCAGTGTTTTATATTGCGCTTTAAATAACGAATCTAGGAATGCAGACCTGCCTAGCGCATCTATATAGGAGGTCAGTATTGACAGAATCGATCAGAAAAATATTTAATATTCACACGCGATCGAAGCCTCAGTACTATGGTATACACACAGAACGGAGACTGCTTGCCGTAATGTTCAACCAACTGGTTCTTTTAGTAATTGATAAGGGCCTAGGTACGTCAAAACTATCTAATTCACATTGTGCACAACTGGAACCCACTTAAAATGAAAGAAATTGTCTTGGGATGGAGACGATATTGTCTCATCATAACAACAAGGTGTGTGCATGGGATAACATTGGCGAAGTTGAGACTCGCACCGGCATAGTCCAAGACCTACATTCGAGCTGCTAATGATGATAGACATCCACTGCATAGCAACCTGAATGATCTAAAAAGAAGACGATTAAAGAGATGATGGTCATGGATGGCACGAGCAGAAGATACCGCATAGAAGGCGACCTCTGTCAAGCTGTTACACTAGAGACAAGAATGGATCGACAACGACACACAAGAGCAGCTTCCACCAGGTAATTAGAATATTGGGTAGAACATGTAGAAGGTGGTGTAATGGTGTGGCAGAATCGCAGCTACTACAACAACAACAACTGATATAATAATGCCGGGAGAGATTGCATAATTAATGTTCGCAGATGATTTTGTGCATCGCGGTGAGAAATCTCGATGGGAGTTTCTTTGCTAGAAAAGGGAATGTTGTATGTGAACAAAACGGAGCCTACGGATCTAAAACCTCAAGTATGAGGAAGGGAGTAAAGACGATCGTGGACAGCTTTGATATGGGTATATGGTAACAGAATTAACATAACAATGAAAGTGTCAGATTCTCAGTCTGCGTTGTGTAAAGTTCAAAATGGACAGTTGTGACATGGTTGAATGCCAAGATTTTATACTACTACTCTACAGGGAACTTATAGAAAAATCAATCGAATTTAACGAAACACTCTACTTAGCCTTCGTCGACCAAGAAACGATATTTGATAGAAGTAAATAGAAATAAGCTGTGGGAAATACTTAAATGATATGGAGTGAGATACACTTTTAACAAACCAGTGTAGAAGCTTATACAACAACAGTAAATGCATGGTGAGAACAACGGAAGGACACTCAGAACCCTTCACGATAAGATCTGGAGTACGACAAGGTTGTGTCCTCTCTCCTCTCTTCTTCATGACCTATATAGACAACAGATGCAAAGAAACCAGCTAAACAGAGACCACAAAAACACTGCATGATGAGAACACGGAAGAAGAACCATCGGCAAATTACACCATTAAAGAACTCCTATTTAAGGAAGATCAGGCATTAATAGCAAAATCAGAAGCAACATTACAAGACCACATGAATAGTCTAAACGAAATGTGTAAGGAATATAACATGAAAATTAGCACAAGTAAAACAGAGATGATGACTATAACCCAAGAAGAAACAAAAAAAAAAAAAAAAACGATTCACCTAAACGAACATTTCCTGAAACAAGTAAAGAGGTTCAAGTACCTAGAAAGTATAATATCGTCAAATGGCAAATCAGAAGATGAGAGCGAAAATAGATGCAATAAGGCAAATGAACTCATTGGACAAATGGCAACAATACTAAAGAACACACATGTATCAATAGTTACTAAGGAAGCACTCTACAACACAATCATCCTACCAACTCTATGCTACCTAGCATAATGCCAAACCTAGGCAATGACAGAAAAATCACAACAGAAATGAGATTCCCGAGAAGAATACTCAATGTATCAAAAGGAGAGAAGATCATAAATAAAGAAATCAGTACTAAAGTATGAGGTTATAGCAGCGCTATATTTTATTAGATGGCAGCATAAAATTAGGTTACTAACTAACAGTAAAGCCCAACAAGCAATGATGTACAGACCAGACGGAAGCAGAGGAATAGGCCGACCGCGTAAACGATAGACGGAGGGAATAGAGTCCTTGGGAATATCGATACATGAAGCCCATAAGCGGGCACTCTCCCGCTGTTTATACTTCACTTCAACACCGTAGAGTACAAAAGGAACAATATGAGATAATATGAGACTCTACAGGGACCTAACTGGATAGACTGTAGGGGTCATACAGGAGTGGAGATAGCGAGCCAGCAAATGTATGAGTGACCAGCGCGCCAGTAGTTGTCGTAGTACAGTAAGGGACTCTTTTTCACACCTAAAGGTGTATTTTGGAAATGGTGTCAAATTCATTTTTATAATCCAATTGACACTCCAGGGTTGACGTGGTCAACATCACGCTGTCCGCTTTCATTTCCCATAACCTTTCCTATGACCTATTTCAGGCCGAGTCAATAAATTAAAAAAAAAGTCTCCTTCGTTGCGAATACGAACTCTTGACCACTGGACCGGTAGGCAACTGTCTAGCCACGCGAGTCAGTAGCTGGAACACACACACACAACGAATACGGCAGATATTCTCCTCAAATCTATCTATAAGCAATTGCTAGTTGAAGATGCAATGGCAGATGAAACAGTGTGAGTTTTTGGATTTATAAGTATGTGTCCGGCATAGGACGCATAAGATGACGACTGCGACGTATTTACAAGCAGATTGCTCATGAAGAGATAAGTATCTACGTTGTTCATGAAGAGATAAGTATCTACGTTGTTCATGAAGAGATAAGTATCTACGTTGTTCATGAAGAGATAAGTATCTACGTTGCTCATGAAGAGATAAGTATCTACGTTGCTCATGAAGAGATAAGTATCTACGTTGTTCATGAAGAGATAAGTATCTACGTTGTTCATGAAGAGATAAGTATCTACGTTGCTCATGAAGAGATCAGTATCTACGTTGTTCATGAAGAGATAAGTATCTACGTTGTTCATGAAGAGATCAGTATCTACGTTGCTCATGAAGAGATAAGTATCTACGTTGTTCATGAAGAGATAAGTATCTACGTTGCTCATGAAGAGATCAGTATCTACGTTGTTCATGAAGAGATAAGTATCTACGTTGCTCATGAAGAGATCAGTATCTACGTTGTTCATGAAGAGATAAGTATCTACGTTGTTCATGAAGAGATCAGTATCTACGTTGTTCATAAAGAGATCAGTATCTACGTTGTTCATAAAGAGATCAGTATCTACGTTGTTCATGAAGAGATCAGTATCTACGTTGTTCATGAAGAGATAAGTATCTACGTTGCTCATGAAGAGATAAGTATCTACGTTGTTCATAAAGAGATCAGTATCTACGCTGTTCATGAAGAGATAAGTATCTACGTTGCTCATGAAGAGATAAGTATCTACGTTGCTCATGAAGAGATAAGTATCTACGTTGCTCATGAAGAGATAAGTATCTACGTTGCTCATGAAGAGATAAGTATCTACGTTGTTCATGAAGAGATCAGTATCTACGTTGCTCATGAAGAGATAAGTATCTACGTTGCTCATGAAGAGATCAGTATCTACGTTGCTCATGAAGAGATCAGTATCTACGTTGCTCATGAAGAGATAAGTATCTACGTTGCTCATGAAGAGATAAGTATCTACGTTGCTCATGAAGAGATAAGTATCTACGTTGTTCATGAAGAGATCAGTATCTACGTTGCTCATGAAGAGATAAGTATCTACGTTGCTCATGAAGAGATCAGTATCTACGTTGCTCATGAAGAGATAAGTATCTACGTTGCTCATGAAGAGATCAGTATCTACGTTGCTCATGAAGAGATCAGTATCTACGTTGCTCATGAAGAGATCAGTATCTACGTTGCTCATGAAGAGATAAGTATCTACGTTGCTCATGAAGAGATCAGTATCTACGTTGCTCATGAAGAGATAAGTATCTACGTTGTTCATGAAGAGATCAGTATCTACGTTGCTCATGAAGAGATAAGTATCTACGTTGCTCATGAAGAGATAAGTATCTACGTTGCTCATGAAGAGATCAGTATCTGCGTTGCTCATGAAGAGATCAGTATCTGCGTTGCTCATGAAGAGATCAGTATCTGCGTTGCTCATGAAGAGATAAGTATCTACGTTGCTCATGAAGAGATCAGTATCTACGTTGCTCATGAAGAGATCAGTATCTGCGTTGCTCATAAAGAGATCAGTATCTGCGTTGCTCATGAAGAGATCAGTATCTGCGTTGCTCATGAAGAGATCAGTATCTGCGTTGCTCATGAAGAGATCAGTATCTGCGTTGCTCATGAAGAGATAAGTATCTACGTTGCTCATGAAGAGATAAGTATCTACGTTGCTCATGAAGAGATAAGTACCTACGTTGCTCATGAAGAGATCAGTATCTGCGTTGCTCATAAAGAGATAAGTATGTACATTAATCATGAAGAGATCAGTATCTACATAGCTCAAGAAGACACCAGCATCTACATTGTTCATGAAGAGATCAGTACCTTCAAATTGCGCCAGTATCTATAAATTGCCAGCATCCACAAATTGCGCCATTGGCTTCGGGAGCCGGCACATCTGTGGGTCTAACTGGTGTGATATGATGTCGATTCTTCAATCAATCAATAAATCAATCCTTCGATCCAGTCGATCATTAACATAATCTTCTTTATATACCAATTGCTCGTATTTCCACAGAAGCGTATATTAAATGTGTCCAAAGATAAAACAATGCATACATTTATGGGAAATACATACTGGATAAGATTCGCATAATCAGTATGACAAACGCAAATTACTGCCTGGAGTGATTTGCTAATTTTCTGCCAATTCCATCGACATATTCATAGAATTAGTATGCAAAATTTCTGATAAATTACCGCCTTCATTATTATTGATCAGTCAAATCTGACACGGCCTATAATGGAACATTTTTCTGACTCCCTTCTTTGTGATCGTTCTCAGTGCTGTTTAAACGCAGCACATCCAATGTTAACATTGTAATTAATTATGAAAGCGAGTGAAAAAACAACATAATGCATTTGGTCTGAATCCCATCTGAACTGACATCGTTAAGGATGTTTTCATTGCTACTCATAATCAGCTAAAGGCGGTGGTTTAAAAGCGACATGGTCGACCTCATTGCACTGGTATTTATCCCACATGGCTCAGTATCTTTTCGCAGGGCGGCCTGCTGAAAGAGCATGAAATCCATAGTTCCAGAGACAACCCCCAGGAGTCTTTGAGAAAACTGCACCCGTGAACCGAATGAAGTACTATGGAAACGAATCCTCTACCTTCGGAGTGCAAGGCAAACGGCTTACCTATTCGTCACCGAGGCCCATGAAAGCTCAACGTGCTAAATACCCGTTGACCTGCATGAAACTGGTTGTAAGTCACTTAACACTGCGGTGATATAATAAGTATAATAAACAATTCGACTTACCAGATGCCACTGCTTTCCGAAGTCTGGATCTTTGGGAAGTCGTGGCTTGGCTTTCAAAGAAAGATGCTGTTTTTTGGTTGAGAGAAGTTTTCCCTGATCTTTGTAGCCCCTTTTGACTCTCATGTAGCCGCTCTGCTGGTACGCGAAACGAACCTGGAGAATACGGAAAGCAAGCAGAGACTGTATATTTGCATTCTATTATAATTTATATATGTTCAAGACTCACACGCACGTACACACACACACACACACACACACACACACAAGCACGCACGCATGCATATTGCATCCGAGGTATGTGGCGAAGAGCTAGCGAGCGCGATTGGCTATCTCGTATACCGCGTACCGAATCAACTGCAAGCCGCCTTGTGTTGATTGTAAACAATGATATGATCGTCGATAGTTCTGAAAGTAATGACAAACCATTCAACGTTAATTTGCGTAACAAATCATCAACAACCAAACATGCTGGTGTTGATTGCGACACGTCCTGGATCAGCTCTGTTTTCATGTTTTTGCTATACCGGGTGACCAAACCATCCAGGTATTTACCTCTCTGTCTTGCCCTTGTTCTTTTCCCCTCAATCTTGCCAGTTGTCACCAAGTTCTCCAATTTATTTCTTCTCGTAACATGTCCAAAGAAGTGTGACAGTCTATGTCTAATTGCTCTAATCAGTTTACGGTTTTCATTTGTTTCTTGTAGGACTTGGTCATTGATTTTTCTGTCTGTCCGTGATATTTTTTGCATATTCCTCAGAATCCAGATATCCACGGCCATCAGATGTTTCTCAGCTTGTCTACTCATTGTAAACGTTTTACATCAATACAAAAGTATGGGTTCCATGTAACACCTCAACACTCTTTTTCTCGTTTCAAATGACATCCTTTTATTAGTCAGTATGTCTTTGATTTTGTAAAAGGCTACCTTTGTCATGACGATTCTTGTTCTAATCTCTCCTAGGCACCTTCCTTCAGATGTTATGCTATTCCGAGATAATAGTAAATATTCACTTGTTTAAGATTATTCTTATTTACTTGTATATTACAATATGGCATTTCCTTCTTCCTAGTGACTACCATAATCTGTGTCTTCTTACAATTTAATTATAACTCTAGATGTTCTCTGTGTGCAACAAATGCATCTACTAAATGTTGCAGATCCCGCTCATTGTCTGCAAAAATGTTTATAACGCTTATATATATATATATATATATATATATATATATATATATATATATTATATATATATATATATATATATATATATATATATATATATATATATATATATATATATATATATATATATATATATATATATATATATATATATTCACAACTTGGAAATTTGAAATTGTCAGGTAATTTAACAGTATCGTTACTAGGTTCGTAAGTAAGTGCTTTAACGTTTATGGTAGAAATTCAAACATCACCGAGGGAAAACATGAAGGACAAATGTGCCATGTTATTATTTAGATCCTCTAATGCCTTATGTTATAGACATGAACTCATTGTGATTTGATAAACGACTACTACCAAAAACTGGTAATTATTTATTAGGTTATGTTATGTCAAGTACCACACCAATGACCACGTCAATGACAACATCACAGATCATATCACAGACCACATCAATGCCAACACCAATGACCACATCAATGGCCACATAAATGACCACATCAAAGACCACACCAATTATCACATTAAAAGATCACATCAATGACCACATCAAAGACCACGTCAAAGACCACATCAATGACAAAGCAATGACCACATCAAAGACCACATCAATGAACGCGTATATGACCACATCAAAGATCACATTGCTGACCACATCAAAGATCACATTGCTGACCACATCAAAGACCACATTGCTGACCACACCAAAGACCAAATTGCTGACCACATCAAAGACCACATTGCTGACCACACCAAAGACCAAATAGCTGACCACATCAAAGACCACATTGCTGACCACACCAAAGACCAAATAGCTGACCACATTAAAGACCAAATTGCTGACCACATTAAAGACCACATTGCTGAACACATCAAAGACCACATTGCTGACCACATCAAAGACCACACTGCTGACCACATTAAAGACCAAATTGCTGACCACACCAAAGACCAAATAGCTGACCACATCAAAGACCACATTGCTGACCACACCAAAGACCAAATTGCTGACCACATCAAAGACCACACTGCTGACCACATTAAAGACCAAATTGCTGACCACACCAAAGACCAAATAGCTGACCACATCAAAGACCACATTGCTGACCACACCAAAGACCAAATTGCTGACCACATCAAAGACCACACTGCTGACCACATTAAAGACCAAATTGCTGACCACACCAAAGACCAAATAGCTGACCACATCAAAGACCACACAAAGACCACATCAATGACCAGATCAAAGACCACATCAAAGACAATATGAATGACGACATCAAAGACGATATTGCTAACCACATCAAAGACCACATCAATAATCACATCAATGACTACACCAATAAACAAACAAACTGGTATTTAATTTTTATGACTGGTTTTTCTCATCGCACATGTGTTTAGTACTGCACACATCAAATACATTTTACTAAAGACAAATCTAACGTGTCTTCAACAAATAATTTGAGTATAAAATGTGTATATAAACGAATGAATTAATAAACACATTTCTAAATCCAGTATGTTTTTGTAGCAATTAGTTCTTTAGATTGTCTTTTCCGTTATCGAAATTGTCAGTTACTTTACCCAGTCAATGACATACCCATTTGTCTAATTGTTGACTGACGGCACAAAGTCTCAAGCTTTCCTCAAAAACTATCCGTTTCTAATTTTCCAGAAAGTTAATTCCCTGTAGTCATTTAGTTAACTTCTACGGCAAAGCCTAAATTAGAAAATTCCGCCGGAACTCAAATACTGAAATCATATATTCTCCTTAATGAGGTAACATATCAGATCGCGTTGTTAGAATTCCAGTCTGTTCTATGGGCTAGATTCATCGGAAATGTTATTACTGACAATTACTCTAGTCCTTAGTTAAGTAGTGTTCAAACGCCATTTCTGTTCTAGATTGTTTGAATAGATTTCCTCTCTGTGTGCATCACGGATTTAGCGGACAATTTGCAGCGGAAAAGATGAATGCATCTTCCATCTAGTGACACTGGGTCTTACAATAAGGAGAAACAGAGAAACTGATTCTAAATCGTTAGAGGGAGTTGGAGAGTGACAACAGAGCATTAATAGTGTAGAATAGACTAAAACGGATATATGTAAATGTGTGGAAAATAACGAAGGCCGACATGATATTGAACACTTTACCCCTTGAGAGTTTGAGTGCACGTTCTTTACACATACACACACACACACGCACACACACACACACGCACACACACACAAACACACACACAAACACACTCACGCATATATGAAAATGAACACCTTAAAAGTGTGATAAAAGTTACAATAACCATGTCATTGTCTTGTAACCTGTCAATATCGTTGATAAGGATGACAAGAGTATTACACACCTGGCATCATGCAGATAAACACGGTGACGTCATAAGGACAGTTTAAAGATGACCGCCCCACTTTTGACATGCACTAAAGAGAAGCAGCTTTCTGTTATCCGTTTTCTTTTATCGGTGAAAGGGTGAAATCTATAGAAATTCATCGGCGAATAAAGGTCCATCATGTTGATGGATGCCTGTCAATCTAAGAAGTGTATGAGTGGAGTAGGAAGTTTCAAAACGGCGTGACTTCTGCGACAGACTGTTAACGACAGGGTCAGGCATACCGAGTAGTGACTCAAGTTGATTTTTCTACAGGAATGCAATCACTTTATCGGTGCTGGAGGTCTTGCATTGAACGCAGTGGGACTACATTGAAAAATGATACATTTGTTCTTTACTTTTTCAGAAAGTATTCACACAAATAAAATAAAAAAACATTTCAGGTGTTTTCATTTAAAGTTCCCGTGTGTGTGTTCGTGTGCGTGTGCGTGTGCGTGTGTGTGTGTGTGTGTGGTCAATATGGCAGTAACCCGTGGAATGTAAATTAACAAATTAGGAGGAACTTGGAAGCAACAGAGATGTGGTTCCTCAGACGAATGTTTCGAATTCATTGGACTACTAGCTGTATTTGGCCATGTGACGAGAAGAGAGGCATTGGCGAACATCGTGACAACTGGAAAGATCAAGGGGAGGAGAGGCAGAGTCAGACCAAGATAAATGATGCCGGATGGACTGAGGGTGGCATGGGGGAATATCATCAGCAGAGTTGATCCAGAACACTAAAGACGGAGATCTGTGTAGAATCATGCTGGCAAGGCACTTGATGACGATGATGAGTCAGTATCCTATCTAAAAAATTTCCTTCCTAGGCAACTCTTTTAAAAAATTATAGAAAATATTCTGATCCACATTTTACAAGGCTGTATGGGATTCTGAACGATGCTGGTCAAGAGCATATAATCATATCACTACTGGGGACTGAATGCAGACAATTGTCTTACTCATTTAATATTTCTTCAGCTTTATTTTTCGATGCCGGCTTCCTGGCCTAGAGGTTAACGACTTTTCTCCGTAATCTCGTATACTCTCGTAAGTAACGTGACGACGGTGAGAATCAGCAATAGTCCGAATCGCGTCGGTAACTTACGGGGTATGTGAGCCGGCCGCTCAGAAAGCAATGGCAAACTACTGAGCTTAATCTTGCCAAGAAATCAACAATCAGCTGAAAGATGCTGATGTTGACAGCGATGTCCTGTAAAGGATATGCAAACATTCTTTATTGTTAGATTCCTCTGTTCAGCACTTACGTGTAAAATAGTCCAACTGAAGACAACATTTCACAAGGTGAAGGATATTGTCTGCAATATGTGCCTATACAGGTGAGGAAAGAGTTCTATAGTGCATTCACAAATGTTTGCCCTCATTCACGTTACAGGTTTTTGAAAAGTATCTGTTGTATCGTTATGAAATTTTTCCTGCCTTCCTTATATTTACTCCCACCCTTGGAATATGCCTTTGATAGGCCCAAAGGACAACTGAAATAATGGAAAGCTGGGAATTTCTTTGATGTTTTGCCGAAAATGTGTTGAATTCACCTTAACAAACAAGTTTTACGGTAACCTCTGAACACTTCCGTTCCACTATGTGACATGCTTCTCATAAGGAGATTCCCGTGCACCACGGAGAGAATTCATTATTGAACACTGATGTTTGCATGTGAAGATGTAATACATTTCATAATATGCACTTCATCTCTAACCAGTAAATTATAAGCCTTATATAAGCAAACACTGAGATCTGCTGTACAATCTCCATAACAAAAAATGCTTTTGTTGGGTGTACATCTTGCGAATGCGGTTTGTGAGTCCGTATACCCGGGTTAGAAACACAGCGGTTCTGGTTTTTTTCGAAAAAGGTATAGGAGCCGGTCGTTCAGAAAGCAATGGGAAACTACTGAACGTAAAATTTGCCCAGGAATCATGAACAGCGAAAATGGCGGGGTTGACTGCTACGTCCTGTGAAGGACATGCAACTTAATTTTACATAATGATGTGTTATGCTAAATATCATAATTTCTCCTCAGTTGGTTACTGATTGTTATACGGGGGCAAACATTTGTGAACGCACTATAAGAGCTATAACGAGCCAGTTCAGATGTAACGAAGGACAATTAGCAGACCGGTGAGGAAATATGTGTCAGCTGCGGACATGTCGTTTTACAGAAGGACGAGATTCCTGTGGACAAATACAAGAGTAGTGTAGACCTAGGCAGGTCATGTTTCCATCACGGGTGGTAGGCATTTCAGTGTCAATTGACCCCCAACCTAGTAACTAGAGAGAGGCTTCTGCTGTATATGTGATGAAGCTGGTGGTCTTGTGTGGTATCCCTGCATACTTTATTAGTTGTACAAGCATTTCATCAACTCTTGGTTTTACAAATAATCATGTCTACTTTATTAAAGCGTGTTCATATCGAGAGGTGCACGATTACTTGTAGACACAACCGCGTTTAATTTATAAAAGGGTGTTATTAATTAGTGATGTATGATTACATACATAAACAACCGCGTTTAATTTATCACAGAGTGTTATTATCTAGTGGTATATTATTATTATTATTTAGTTGCATTTCCTTCACAGGACGTAGCAGTCAACACCAGCATTTTCGCTGTTCGTGATTCCTGGGCAGTAGTTTGCCATTGCTTTCTGAACGACCGGCACCTATAACTTTTTCGAAAAAACCAGCACCGCTGTGTTTCGAACCCGGGTATACAGGCTCACAAACCGCGTTCGCGAGCCCTTAGCCATGGAGACCGGTATGATTACATAAAGAAACAACCGCGTTTAATTTATCCCATTGTGATCATATCTAGTGGTGTATGATTACACGTCCAAACAATAACGTATACATTCTCCCCCCCCCCCCCCCCCCCCCCCCCGCCCCCCCGGTCTCCCACAGTATGCATATCTAGTGGTTTTTTCATTAACCTCACACAAACAGATACAAATCATTTGTTTGTAAGAGTCCTCATTAACTCAGATATAACTGAACATGTAAACAAGCACTTGTAATCTACTCTTGGGTGTTTATTTCTAGTAGTATATATTTCGTCAAATACACTAACAGACGCCGGCTCTGTGGAAAAGTGGTTACTGATGCAGTTCGAAATCACGCGTGCCGCATTAGAAAAACAGTTGCAGGCGATTTGTAGAAAGGCCGCCATACGTTGGTTTCCATACATTGGTGTGCATGATGTTCGTTCAGAAAGCAATGACAAACTACTGAACATAAACATGCCCAGGAATCACAAAGAGCCAATATATGCTGGAGTTGACTGCTAACTCCTGTAAAGGATATGCAACTAACTTTAACAATAACAGCCATGTTTCTTCTATTCCTCATTGTTCATAACTGCTGGTATATCAAAGCACATTAAACAAGTAATTGCAATCTACCATTTCCTGTTCACATATACTGGTGTAGTATTACCAAGAAATCACCTGTAGTTTTCCATGCGAAACGTTCATACCTGGTGGTGTATCATTACACACAAATGAACCAATTGCAATGTTTCCGTGGATTTTCAACTCTACTAAGGAATCATTGCATAGACACAAGGACGCGTAATCTACCCGTGCGTGTTCACGGCTTATGCTATATCACTGCACAGACAAACAAACACACACGTGTAATCTACCAGTGTATGTTCACGGCTTATGCTATATCATTGCACAGACAAACAAACACACACGTGTAATCTACCAGTGTATGTTCACGGCTTATGCTATATCATTGCACAGACAAACGCACACGTGTAATCTACCAGTGTATGTTCACGGCTTATGCTATATCATTGCACAGACAAACGCACACGTGTAATCTACCAGTGCGTGTTCACGGCTTCTGCGATATCATCGCACAGACAAACAAACATGTGTCATCTACCCGTGCGTCACAACAGCTTCTGCTATATTAATTCACAGACAAACAAACATGTGTAATCTACCAGTGCATGTTCACGGCTTATGCTATATCATTGCACAGATAAACAAACACACACGTGTAATGTACCAGTAAATGTTCACTTCTCATGTTATATCATTTTCACAGACAAACAACCGATGATTACTTACCTGTGGGTGAGCGCGAAGTTGTCGGGTGTGAGTGATACTTCGTTTTGATCTTGCGTGAGGTAAACCAGCATGCATAAAATGAAACTCGCTCTGGGATCCCAATACCTGCAAACAGAATAAAAGACGTTCTTCATTTTTCACCATTGGTATACGAGACAGTAACTTAAAGGGGCAGGCATTGTACTCAAACATGTCACAATCTATGTGATGAACTCGTAACTACTGGACATTTATGTTGAGTACCTCACATGCCAAACAGTGGCTTCAAGGTTGACAACCGTCTATTCCTTCAGTAAAGGGGACCTAACACAATAGATTAACCGTAGTGCGACCATGTAAAGGAGCCATAACACAGTAGATTAACCGTAGTGCCAGTATGTAAAGGAACCATAACACAGTAGATTAACCGTAGTGCCAGTATGTAAAGGAACCATAACACAGTAGATTAACCGTAGTGCCAGTATGTAAAGGAACCATAACACAATAGATTAACCGTAGTGCCAGTATGTAAAGGAGCCATAACACAATAGATTAACCGTAGTGCCAGTATGTAAAGGAACCATAACACAGTAGATTAACCGTAGTGCGACCATGTAAAGGAGCCATAACACAGTAGATTAACCGTAGTGCCAGTATGTAAAGGAACCATAACACAGTAGATTAACCGTAGTGCCAGTATGTAAAGGAACCATAACACAATAGATTAACCGTAGTGCCAGTATGTAAAGGAACCATAACACAATAGATTAACCGTAGTGCCAGTATGTAAAGGAACCATAACACAGTAGATTAACCGTAGTGCCAGTATGTAAAGGAGCCCTAACACAGTAGATTAACCGTAGTGCCAGCATGTAAAGGGGACCTAACACGGTGGATTAATCATAGTGCGACCATGTAAAGGAGTCCTAACACAACATGAGTGGTAGAGAGTGGCCAGACGCTAGCTCGACGGTCTGCTGGTCATGGGCTCGGATTCCCATAGAGGCAGATATTTAAGATAGACCTGGGCTCCCAAGGTCGACACAGCCTAAAATGGGTACAGAAAATATCTTGAGTAGCTAAAGTGACCGGTGTTATATTGACCACATTGTAATCTTCACACATCTCTCAGACACCACATTTCTATTATTAATAGATGTTTGTCAGCTTCTCTGCTTATTGTCCATATTAAGCATTTTCGAGGAGAAGTCAATAAGTAAGTCGCAAATGGCTGTAGAAAAAAAAAAAAATTAAATACGATAACAACTTGAAACCAGTTTATTTTTATACATACATTGTCCCTTTATTTATCAACATAATTTCCACCAACATTGATGCACTTATCCCATTGTTTTATCAGTCCTCCCAAACCGGCTGCATAGGACTAAGTTGTCTGTTTTCTAAAACCACGTTTTCACATCATATTCAACTTCGGTGTCATTCGCGAAAATGTCTCCCGCCAAAGTGGGTTTTCAGTGGACCAAAAAGGTGGAAATCGCTAGGGGCTAAGTCGAGGCTGTAAGGTGGAGTTTCTAGAACGTCCCACCTTAGTTGGTTAATTTTACCATGAGTTAATCGAGCCGTGTTCTGGCATTGTCATGAAGAAGTAACACTCCTCTAGTCAGCAGTCCTGGACGTTTTCTTCTTGCACATTTATTTTATGTAACATCTCTTTTACCTGCTAGTTTTATATCATCATCATCATTGATCAAATTAATACATTTCTTTCATATTACGTAATAACTTCATCTGCGGTCCTGTTTTTTCTCCTTAAAACAACAAGCTTTCTCTCCCATGCCAACAAAATCGTTTTTTTTTTTTATGAAACGGATATCATTCCCAACAACGACAGATTATGGAAAATATCAATTAAACGAGCATCACCGTGTCAATCCCCGATGCATGCTTATTGATTTTAATGTAGTTAAAAAGTGTAGCTGTTATGAAATTCAAATATGGCATGAAAACAACTCCACAGAGCCAACATCAGAGAAGTCCGGGGTGTGAACGACGTCCTGCAAAGGACAGGCAGCGTTTATGTTACATACAGTTTAACTGATTGAGTGCCATGGGATGATTAATCGGCTTATGTGACTTTCGGTATCTGTCATTGGCTTATATACGATAGTTTTCCAAATGCGACCCTGTTTTATTTGATAAATAATACAATACGTCTGGTACCATATTAACAACTACTAAGTCATAACTGACATACCTCTCTTCCCATTTCGTCTGGTCGAAACCTACTTTTTTGTTTGACGCTGAGTCTGTTAACTTTCTATTTCTGCCCATTATAGTCGAGACACAAAATGGCTAGAAGCTCGCCTAAGAGGTCCCCGATCTAAAATAAGTTGTTAAAGCCATCACAATCTGTTTTAGTGCTGGCTTTACTAGCGCTTTGAAAACCTTACATTGGAAATGATATGCAAGTATTCAGGACAGATTAGTACATTGTTAAGCTGGCAGAGAAGAGAAACACATACGCTTCTTTCATATTTGTCCCAAAATGGCAGTTACGACAATTGTTAAGAACTAGTATATTCACTATCTGAACTAGCTTGCTCTATTGTCTGTTTATAAGGGGTTACGAACGCAATTCGCAATCTCGCATACCGCGATCGAAAAAAAACATATGCTGGCGATTTAGCAGCAGACATTCTTGCGCTGGTTTCCATACAGTGGTATGAGTGCCGGTAATGCAGAAAGCAATGGTAAACTACCGAACTTAAACTCGCCAAGAAATCACAAACAGCCAAGAAATGTTGATGTTGACTGCCACGTCCTAAAAGCACATACAACTATTCATTCATTCAGTAGCATGACCATTGAAGAACCTCGCTCCCATAACAACCTTCCGGAAAATTTATCTGTCATAATCGAAGACTTCCTGCGTCAGATACACCCATCTGGAAATCATCTGACACATCCTGCACCCATCTTCTCTTTGGCCTTCCTCTTCCTCTCTTTCCAGACATATATCTCTCCATTATTGGTCTCTCCAAGCTTTCATGACGTTTCAAGTGATCAAAATTTCCCAGTAAGCGTTGAGGAAATGCCAGTTTCCGAGATTCGAAACAAATGAACCACCAGAAATGCGTTAAGTTTGCGTAATATACCCTGATCGAACCGGCCCATCAAGTTCATTGATAATCTTCTAGCTGTATAGTCTGATCGTACTTGATTGTAGCCCCAGGGAATCCACAACTATTATAGTGTGTCCATATTCGACGTTGGAAATGTCATCTTCCGACTTTTTTTGGAAATTCTAACTAGACACTCTAATTCTTGGAGCGTGGTAGCGTAATGGCTAGACTTATCTGTCGATCCGTAGGTCACGGGTTCAAGTCCAGTCTAAACAGGGTTACTATCAATTGTCTTGGGAAGCAACGGATGTCTGCGTAATATTGCGAACAGAGCATCTCGTATACTTATTTTTTTGCATATCCTATTTACAGGGCATCGCTATCAACACTAGCATTTTACTGCTGTTGTTGATGTCTTGGCATGTTTACGTTAAGAAGTTTACCATTGCTTCCTGAACGACGGCTCCCATATCAGCACATTAAAACCCAGCGCGACGCTGTCTGCTGCCAAATCTGTCGCAGTTGTGTTTCGGACGCAGGTAAGCGGAATTACGAACCGCGTCTGTAACTCTACGCCACGGAGACGGCTGTATACTGTTTAGTGAACACAAATATGAGGCTAGCACCATATGCCTAATATCAAGGATCCTTGATAGACTATATTCATTCTGCGGCCATCTCCAGTTCTGGTAGTCACGTGTTCCACTGTCCCTCTAGATCAAAGGTTCCCAAACCACGGCCCGCGGGCCACTTGTGGCCCGCCAGCTGTTAGTAAGTGGCACGCGAGTCCTCGTTATTTAGTATAATATGTTCCAATAATTTCATAAAAATGTACTCGGAGTGCCCCGTCAGCGTGCGATAATTTACTCTGCTCGTGGTTGTTATGTTCAGATATTATAGAATGCGCCTGTTCAGTTCGAAACCTTCAGCTGATCATACGATTTCATTCTGGCGAATATTGTCAGTAAAACAATTTGAACACTTGCGTTCATTCGCCTAGAGATACATTTGTGGTTTTGTTTCGACTTACAGATGCGAGCAGTCATTTTCCGCAATGGCCGTTATAAAAAATCCAGACTCACCGACAGTAACCTAGCTGCACGTATGACTTTTGGCACGACAGACTTGTGTCCAGACATTGATAAACTGGCATCTTAACTTAAGTAACTGGTTATGAAGAACGGTTACAATTGTAAATTAATACATTAATAGCGATTTTTAAACTGATTAAAAATTTATCGTTAAATGAACTTTTGATTTTAACCCCCCCCCCCCCCCCCCCCCCCCACAAAAAAAAAAAAAAAAAAATGACCACAGTGTGGTACTGACACTGATTGCCTTTAAAGTTTTAGAATTTTGTTGACGAAAGTTAAGAAAGGTAAGAATGATACTGTACGACTTTTATAATTTTATAAAGTTGTGGCCCGCTAAACTACCGAAAATAGTAGATATGGCCCTCTGCTTGAAAAGCTTGGGAACCACTGCTCTAGACGAATACATTTGTTATTGCCCTGGACGTAGGTCAGCTTGGCGGAATGGATAAGAACGCTCGCTCTTAAACATCCGATGTGCTGATGCCGAGGTTACGGGTTCAACCCCATACACCAGTCAGTTGGGCTAACATGTTGACTTCTTGTCCTTGACACGGGGACGTAAGTTATAAGTACCTCTGAAGTCGGAGTAGGTTCATCTCTAACCTACACGCAAAAATCAGTCCAGTGCACTGGAAGTAATTACACGTGTATGGACTATGCTTGAGTTCAAAACGAGCCGAGACAAAGGCAGATTACTCTGAGCTCCTAGACAAACAAAGCCTAAGTACAGGGTGTATTTATAATGACTGTGCAGTATTTGAACATATTGCCGTTCAAGTTTTGTATTTACCTATTACGTTGCATGAACTTTACAAAGGGTGAATACACATCTTGGACAGGCAATATTTTCAAACACTGCATAGTCGTTACAAATCAACCTTATAATAGCACGTGTATCTTGAGTTCAAAGCAAGCCAAGACACACATAAAATGCCCTTGGACTCCTAGATGAAGAAAGCCTAAGTACGAGGTGTCAGAAAATGTTCTGGAAAATAAAGGCAGGCGGCGTAATGTTGATTACATCGTTCACCGAGTGCCAATGAGTCTTTACAATTATGGGACTGACACCTAAACCCAGCTGACGCGGAGAAGGGTCTTTACTGCAGCATTTCCTTTCAGGGTAAGACTATATTAAGACATACAATTATCCTCAATCCCTCGAATTTATTTCACACGGGCACGGCACTTAGGGATCAGGCTCTTGATGCACCGAGTTAAGCTGGCTCTACAATCTAAGTGCAAACCTTTCACAGTTTTTACTATCTCTTCCAGCTCCCAATTTGGGTTGCGAATGACGTCATTAATGCACATTTCAGGTGCCCGTTGAGTGAGGGAAAAATAACACCTAGGAACAAGACAAAGAAGCAGCTTTTCAAGGATGATCAATATGTGGAGTGTGTATGTGTGTGTCTGTGTGTGTGTGTTTAGGATTATTTTTTGATCGGTCGTCTTATCGTTATTTTTCGGGTTTAAACCAGCTTGTGAATCCTGTGCTATTTTTGTCGAGGTGGTTTATACAGCTTTGGGAAAGTGCCGGATGTAAGGACTGGTGTCTCGTTGTTTTTACACACATAACCACACACACCCACAGTCTCCTAGAAACACATATTCATATACATTTTCACATACACAAAAGGGAAGAATGCAACGGTTAAAAATGTCCTTACTGCAAGAGAGAAACTTGAAGGTCTTGATTGTTTATAAGTAAAACATGTAACAGACAGTATTTTCCATTAATAATGGAAAATATTATAGGAAAACAAGAAAAAAATCAATTTACAGAAAGTGGCGTAATCATCCGGTGCCTTGCTGGCTGGAGTAGGCGATCATGCCTCTCAACAAATTACGATCTCCGTCGTCAAGGATCAATTCGTGTGTTGACTCCCTTCCGTGCCTTGACACCAGACTGTCAATAATCTTTTCACGCTGTCTTCCTATATCTCTCTTTCCACAAATCGTTCCTGTTGTCACGACATGTTCCAGATTTTGTCTTCTCTTAACGTGACCAAAAAACGATGACTGCCTCTATTTGATGTTTGTGATAAGTTGTCTTTGCGACTCAGCTTCTCTTATAACATCCTGATTGCTCTTTTTGGCTGTCCAATTAATTTTCAGCATTCTTCAATGAAATCACATCTAATGGACGAGTCTTGGTAAAGGAGAGTCTGTCATATGAGACTACGACCTCCAGCATGAGATGGAGGTGGAGGCAGTGACAGCGGCATTCCGTTGGCTAGAGGAGACTGCTGCAACACACGTATTCATTACGGGTTCAAAGAGTATGCTTAGTAAGGTGGAGAAAGGAATGTTTGGTGTGGAATGGCTATCGTCGCTTCAGAGATCACAGATTGTGAGAATTGTATGGATATTTTGCCCTGGCGATGCGGGGGTGCGGGGTAATGACCAGGCTGATAGGCTAGGAGGAAATGCCCCTCTTGGTGGTAGATTGCCTATGGACAAGGGGTATGCGGTCGTGCGCTTGTGTGACCAGGTGGAGAAGGCGGGGGAACATACTGAGAACCCATATGTGGGAAGAATGAGACTGCGGGGGGATCGACAGGGGTTCTTGAAGAATCTCAAAACAGAGAGGGAAGACAAGGAGAACATTTTAATCAAATAGCGGTGGGAACGATTAGTAGTATGGCTCTTAGCTGGCTGTTGAACGATGGAACGGAGAACGTATGGGAATGTCCTGCGTGCAGTAATGTCGGTTCTTAACTCAACTCAATTCAACTCAACTCAATGACATCTCCAAGGCTTCCAGTTATTTGTTTCGCCTGTTTATTAATTGTCGAGGACTCACAGCCGTATGTTAAAACTGGTTCTATGTAACATACAAGAACTCTTTTTCTGACTTTCAAGGACAATGACTTATTGCCAAAAATGTTGTTCATTTGTTAGAATGCAGTATTTGCATGTCATATTCTCTTCTTTATCTCAGTGATGCATCTTCCATCTGATGTTATCCATGTGCCTAGATATCTGAGTTCCTGCACTTCCCTCTAAATAACGTCCTGTGCTTTAATAGCACATTTAGGCACTATCTGTTTCTTTAATCTCACCATGATGTATGTCTTTCTATTATTCAAACTAAGGCCCATTCTTTCACTCTCCGCAACCACTGTATCTATCATTGCCTGTAGATAGTTTTGACTTGTTGTTATTAAGACGATGTCATCAGCATAACGAAAGTTATTTATATTATGTCCTCCAACCAGGATCTCTGGCATATTTTCTGTAGATCTCATTATATATTCACTGTACAATGAGAACAAATATGGAGACAACACACAACCTTCTCTGACGCCCTTCTTTATACACGGGAATGTTCCTACAAGGTTGTTGATTCTTATGGCTGTTGATTGCTGTCAATATATATTCTTTATTATTCGTGGATCTTTGCCGTCAATGTTCACTTGCTCTAGTAAAGTGTACGTTGTTTAAAATTGTGGATTGTTCTTTGACAAGCAAATATTAGAATGCTATCCTTGTTTAGTTTCTCTGTTCTTGTCGAACCTTGAAGTTTTACAAAGAGGTCAAAGAGAACAATGTTCGCTGTTCCTACTTAGTTCTTATTAAGAACTGTGTGTGAACATGTAAATATGTGCATCTAATAGGCTTGTGTATATGTATGATCTACTAGTTTCTGAACTGATATTAAGAACTGTGTGTGAACATGTCAATATGTGCATCTAAAAGGCTTGTGTATATCTATGATCTCCTAGTTTCTGAATTGCTTTACCTCGGCCTTTCATTTACGCTTCTTCTTGTTCATCGTATGTCCATCAACATCTGTGTTCTGCTATATACTGCTATGTTATGGCTTCATACTTCTTCCTCAAACAGTTGTTTCCTCGTTTTTATTATTTCTCTCATCTTGAATTTGCGCTACTGACTTTTGAGTGTAGACTGGTTCATTCTGACGATCTTAAAAGTGTATGTACATATTATTTAAGGTCTTGTTAAGAGCTTAATAAAAAAAAAAGTTATGTGTATGGGTGTGTGTGTGTGTTTGCGCGCGCGCGCGCGCGCCCGCCCCCTGTTCTTCAGTATGCATGCAGAATCTTGACATGGGGTCTTGAAACTCGAAGAAGTGGGAATGTGGGTTGTGTGACAAATGTTGAGAATATCATAGGCCGAAGTTTTGACATCTGCAGGTATTACTAGATCAAAGATCAAACCCTGAAGCCAAACCTAAAAGAAACAGTGATATAGAGAAATGATGAAGGTCAATGTCTGAGGGTCGTGTTTCCATGCGGCTAGTCAGTATTCGTGGCCGCTAACGAAAAAACTCAGTGTATTCACGGTTGTACGTATTGTGACCAGTCGTCACAATGTTTTCCACCGATTCTCTTCTCATTGGTGTAGGCCTAGCCTAATAAACTGGATGTCCAAATATCTTATTAATTTTCTGGAGATTATCTAGATAGGTAAGATGGTGCGGAAAAGACCTGATCACCACACAACAGTGTACCGAGGCTGAAACAAATATATGTATATGTGTGTAAGAATGCCTAAACTTCAGACGGCGCTGACAGTATATTTCATTGGATTCTCCTTCGCTTTATAATCCATGTCGTGTGGCACTGGTGATCATGTCTTTCTAAAGTATTCTGTCTCTTGTACATTCAGTCATTTCTGATACCATTATTCCCCCATGCCATGTTGTCAGACAGTCCAGCATCTTCCATCTTATCTTCTCCATTTCTCCTCCCTTCCAACTTTCCTGTTGTGACGACATACTCCAACTTTCCACTTCTCATGACATGTCCAAAGAATGCCAACTGTCTTCTTCTAATGCCAATAACCAGTTCCTCTGTATGTTAACTTCTTTCAAGATATCGTCATTGCTAATTCTACCCGTCCACAGTGCCGACCATTCCTCTCTGTGTTAACTTCTTTCAAGATATCGTCATTGCTAATTCTACCCGTCCACAGTGCCGACCATTTCTCTCTGTGTTAACTTCTTTCAAGATATCGTCATTGCTAATTCTGTCTGTTCACAGTGCTCTCATCATTCCTCTCTGTGTTAACTTCTTTCAAGATATCTCCATTGCTAATTCTTCCCATCCACAGTGCCCATCATTCCTCTCTGTGTTAACGTCTTTCAAGATATCTCCATTGCTAATTCTACCGGTCCACAGTGCCCATCATTCCTCTCTGTGTTAACTTCTTTCAAGATATCTCCATTGCTAATTCTACCCATCCACAGTGCCCATCATTCCTCTCTGTGTTAACGTCTTTCAATATATCTCCATTGCTAATTCTATCCGTTCAGAGTGCTCTCATCATTCCTCTCTGTGTTAACTTTTTTCAAAATATCGTCATTGCTAATTATATCTGTCCACAGTGCTCTCATCATTACTCTCTGTGTTAACTTCTTTCAAGATATCTCCATTGCTAATTCTACCCGTCCACCGTGCCCATCATTCCTCTCTGTGTTAACTTTTTTCAAGATATCGTCATTGCTAATTATATCTGTCCACAGTGCTCTCATCATTACTCTCTGTGTTAACTTCTTTCAAGATATCTCCATTGCTAATTCTACCCGTCCACCGTGCCCATCATTCCTCTCTGTGTTAACGTCTTTCAAGATATCTCCATTGCTAATTCTATCCGTTCAGAGTGCTCTCATCATTCCTCTCTGTGTTAACTTTTTTCAAGATATCTCCATTGCTAATTCTACCGGTCCACAGTGCTCTCATCATTCCGCTCCGCAGCTTCCATAAAATTCTTGACTTGTCTGCTAGTTGTTTTCACGGGAATTCCCTTACCTATCTATTACGTGAAAACAACTGTAATCCCCAGTACATAACTTTGAAAAGAGCGTAAATGCACGCATACACATTTCCATATAGATCCCACAGAGGGCTGTGCCAGACACGCTGTGTATCCTTATTGATCGGTGTAGACAGCCGAAGGGTGCTGAAAATAATGCAATAAACCATCGGCTACGTGTTTAGTGACATAAGCCATTGACACGGTTACAGTACAGCCGAAAATTTATTACATTTAATGGCCGCTTGACAGGACAAGCTCCAGATACATAATTCATAGCTGCAGAGAAATACATAAATGTATGTTTATTGGCCCTGTTAAATTTTCTTCCGTTTCTGCCAGCAATATTAACGCTTGCCAACTCTTTATTAAGTTTTTACTCGTTTCTCGGGGCAGTATGCATGCTTGCGGAATATCTGGCTTCGAATCATCAGGAAAAGACAAATGAAAACGATAGGGCATATCAACAGAGACGATGCAATAGAGAAATTAGTCTTCAGTGTTGCAATACTAGACAAGCCAGGCAGACGAGGAGAGAGAAGGATGTATGCTGAGAGATTAAACACTTTAGCAACAGATAATACTGACACCGTGTCGTCTTGACAGATAATAGTTTGTTACATTGTACTTCAAAGAAAGGCATAAAAACATCTTCATAGTAAAAATCAATCAATCAATCATGTGCCATGCCGGAAAGCGTGGGCGGTCATGACTCGCCATTTCACTCGATCACCAGTGTCGTGGATCAGCTCAGTGTTCCTGTCTCGTCCATGCCATGTGGCCAAGCCATCCAGATATTTTCCTCTCGGTCTTCCTCTTGGTCTGTTGTGTTCCCCTCGATCTTGCCAGTTGTCACAAAGTTCTCCAATCCATTTCTTCTCATAACATGTCCAAAAAATTTTGACTGTCTACGTCTAATTTCTCAGTTTCTACGTCAATTTTCAGTTTACGATGTTCATTTGTCTCCTGTAGTACTTGGTCATTGGTTTTTCTGTCTGTCCATGGTATTCTTTGCATTTTCCTCAGAAACCACATTTCTGCAGCCATCAGATGCTTTTCAGCTTGACTGCTCATAGTACAAAGCCTGGGCTGAATTTGTAGAGACCTTGTGTTGCCCATGCAGCATTATCGATACGCCAGTCTGCCTAGTTTACTCCAGAATAAAGGTTATAACCAATGCATCTGGAACAAGACAACCTGCAGAAGCTGACGGATCACCAAAGCAGTGCTCTAACTACCCACCTGCCGGAGCTTAGGTCATAGATCACATTCCAAGCAGAGCTAATTTTCTGGTCTGCCCTGATGACATTTATTCTTTAGGTTGCTGCTATCTCGCAGCAGAATAAGGCTTATACCCTCCCTATTGCACTCCTCTACCCAAAGCCTTTGGCACAATGTGGGGTGTCGGGTTTGGTGAGCACCGAACAACATTCGGCGCTAAAAGAAAGCATGTAGTACCGTCTAACTAGCATACGGTAGCTCAATCATATGTTATAATACCTATAAGCATAATTAACTTTATAAAGATTGAAGATGACAGATTTGATCTCTAGAGTCATGACCGCCAATTTGTGTCCCAAACCAGGCACCAGAGGAAGAGGAAGAAGAAACGTGTGTGTACAGAGAATAATTGAAGCCTACGGACATCACAACATGTGAGAAACATGATTGGTAGACGTTTCATCTCAAGGATAATATCTTCCATTCATAAATGTTGTTATCTACAGATATTGTCCTCTAGATCAGGTGTGGGCAAACTCTTTCTGCGTAGGGCCACATTGACAAATATAAGGCTATTGGGGGGGGGGGGGGGGGAGGGGAGGGGGGGGGGGGCGCATATATATTATGCCCACTTTGTTTACAGCAACTTATCACAATAAATAATTATGAATTATTTATAGGTCATGTTTTTTTCCCCCGCATATCCTTTACACGACATTGCAGTCAACACCAGCATTTTTCAGCTGCTTTTGATGTCTTGGCAAGATTACGTTCAGTAGTTTGCCATTGCTTTCTGAACGACCGGCTCACATACCCCCGTAAGTAACCAATGCGACGCAATCCGCTACCGAATCTAGCGCAGCTGCGTTACCCACGTGGATATACAGGATTACGGAAAACTTCGTTAACACCTTCGCCAGGGAGACTGGCTATAGGTTATTAAACAGTACACATAACTAATTATTGCAATTTTATTTTACTTAAACACTTATACATTATATTTTAAAATATGGACACAAACTTTTACTAATTTGTTAATAAGATTTTACAATTTTTTAGTATAATAATTTTTTTTTTAAATTATCTATCAATGGCTTTAATTTAGACACAAACCGACTACATTGTCACTACAAGTGCTGATTTATCATAAGATGAATGTAACTGCTTGAAATTTTTGACAATATTTTTGAATTTCAACAAAATAATTTAAAAACGGAGTAAACTTTTATTTCTAAATGCCCTCGAGGGCCGCATAACATCAGTTGCCAGGCCGCATGAGGCCCGCGGGCCGGAGTTCGCCGACCCCTGCTCTAGATGAACAATCTTGTTGTCTACAGATATTGTCCTCCAATCACAGAATGTTACTGTTTACAAATACTGTCCTCCAGCCAATAATATTTCTGGCCATGGATACTGTCCTCCAGACATTTCAGGTTACGGATGCTGTCCTCCAGTCAAGAATGTTACTTCAACGAATACTCTCCTCCAATCAATAATATTTCTGGCCATGGATATTGTCATACCTTCAAGATTGTATCTGACGACGAATACTATCCTCCAGTCAAGAATGTTACTTCAATGGATACTGTCCTCCAAGTAATAATATTTCTGGCAACAGATACTGTCATCCAGTCAATACTATTTCTGGCCATAGATACAGACCTACCATCAAGATTGTATCTATCCGTCCTAGATTCAGACCTACCATCAAGATTGTATCTGACGACGGATACCGTCCTTCTCTCGAGAATGCCTGGAAATATCGATCCCTCAATTCTGGCACTCGGTACTTTGAAAGTTAAGGATGAAGCAGCAAGAGACACGATATAATAGGAAGAGACACGGTGCAGCAGGAAGCGACAAGATGTGATAGGGAGAGACAGGACGTGATAGTTAGAGACATGATGTGATAGATAGAGACAGGGTGTGATAGATAGAGACAGGATGTGATAGATAGAGACATGGTGTGATAGATAGAGACAGGGTGTGATAGATAGAGGCAAGATGTGATAGGTTGAGAAATGATTTGATAGGTAGAGACAGGATGTGGTAAGCAAAGACACAATGTGGCAGGAAGAGACAGGATGTGATAGGTAGAGACAGGGTGTGATAGCTAAAGACATGGTGTGATAGGTAGAGACAGTGTATGGCAAGAAGAGACACAATTTGGCAGGAGGAGACAGGGTATGGCAAGAAGAGACACAATTTGGCAGGAGAAGACAGGGTATGGCAAGAAGAGACACAATTTGGCAGGAGAAGACAGGGTATGGCAAGAAGAGACACAATTTGGCAGGAGAAGACAGGGTATGGCAAGAAGAGACACAATTTGGCAGGATGAGACAGGGTATGGCAAGAAGAGACACAATTTGGCAGGAGGAGACATGGTATGGCAAGAAGAGACACAATTTGGCAGGAGGAGACATAGTATGGTAAGAAGAGACACAATTTGGCAGGAGGAGACATAGTATGGTAAGAAGAGACACAATTTGGCAGGAGGAGACATAGTATGGTAAGAAGAGACACAATTTGGCAGGAGAAGACATGGTATGGCAAGAAGAGACACAATTTGGCAGGAGGAGACATAGTATGGTAAGAAGAGACACAATTTGGCAGGAGAAGACATGGTATGGCAAGAAGAGACACACTATGGCGGGAAGAGACAGGGTGACAAGATCTACATGACATAAAGTATCCAATGGACACAATGTCTGAAATGGATTTGATCATAGGGTTACGAGCTGGTTAATTCGATCACGAAATAAGATTACTGCCAAGGCGCATACTGCAATGAACGTTGACATGTAAATACAGCTTGAAACTTGGCAAGACGAATGAATCTCAAGCGATAGCTTAACGAATAACTGCCGGAACTAACACCTCTTTGTTCGCAACCGACACGGAGGATTTCTCTCAGAAAGCTCTTTCAAAAATATATTAGATAAAAAGGAACTGACATGCAAAAACATAATAGATAAAGAGGAACTGACAATCAATAATATATTAGGTAAAGAGGAAGGAAAACAATCGCTGTCCAGAAAGAATTTTATTTCTTAACCTAATGTTGAAACGCTTTACAAAGAAAGCGGAAAGAATACAATTTATGGCCAAAAACTGTTCCTAACAAATTATTTGGGCAAAAACTGTTCCTAACAAATTACTGAAAAGTGTTAAAGAGACAGCTGAAAGAACAAAATCTATGTGCCGAAAGCACTTCTGAAACTGAATTAAAAAAACAAACAAACATGCAGATAAGAAAATGGGAATGACACCAAATTAATGCCACTAGACAATAAGAGTAAACAATTAGAAACCAGAAAACACAACATGAGACCATATAATCGAAAGCTGTACATTCGAGCATCAGTAGTGCAATGTTTAACGCTTTTACTTGTCGGCCCGATGGTCATATATTCGGAATCGCACCGAGTAGGCATTGGAGAACATCTTGACAACTGGAAAGATCGAGTTGTAGAGAGGCAGAAGCAGCCCAAGAGAAATGATGCTGGTTGGATTGCGACGGTGGCATGGAGGAATATCAACAGCGGAGTTGATCCGGAAAACCAAAGAGAGAGATCTGTGGAGAGTCATGAACGTCTACGCCAATAAGCGAACTTGAATATCTGGGATGAATGTTCACTTCAGATGAAGGAAGTATATAGAAGTCAACACACGTTGTACAAAGACAAATCAAGTACTGAGAAAACTATCGCCACTTCTGGCGCCTAGAAAGATACCCGTAATTATTAAAGAATATCTCATAAGAACTATTTTTGACCGACATTATGCTACAGGTGTCAATCAAAGACGCTTACTGCAATTAACTATCACAAAATCATAACCCCAGAGATGAGAAGTCTTAGGAGATCTGCGGGAGTAACTATGAGAGACATAATTTGAAATTGGGAGAATACTACATATGAAACCAATCATGCAATTCCTTAAAGATCAACAGACTAAATGTTTTGGCCACCTCACAAGAAAGAGGTAGTAAAATATCCACATTGAAGAAACATAACGGATACAGAGCAAGGGAAAGACCACGTAAACGATAGACGATAGAGTGATGGTATCAAGTACAACCTTAGAGAAATAAAGACCAGCTTTAAAACCGCATTGAAAAGATCCTCATATCTCTCTACAGCACATCGATGAGGATTATGAAGAAAGAGAAGATAAAGCAGAAGAAGATAATACGTCAAGCCCATACTCTAGTGTCTATTACGTGATTACATTTAGCTTGCATATCTCATACCGGCGGCATCTTTTCACTTACAGCGAATATTCTGTTGATATTTTCAGATGGCAGTGCAATCGAGTATCTAAATTTGCTTGCGCACGCTGAAGGGAAATCAATGATTGAGGGATATCAAAGGAATAAACCTGATTGTAATGCTTGGTTGCCAGGAGCGGATCAAGGATAGTTGTCTTCGGTCTAACCTTGTCTCATCTGGACGAATGATTTATGGGTCGTTGAAAATCGAGGCCTGTCTATCGTCCCTTTGATACGTCATGCCAAACGGCCTCTCACACGATAAAACGCACCAGACGACCATCGATAGAATACGGCAGCAGATTAAAATTGCTTTTTATTGTTATTGCTATTATAACCCATGTTCCTGAATGTCTCATTCGTGGGTTTCGGGTTATTTTAGGAGGAGGCACGTGATTATTGTCACATCAGGATTGTGGCAGAGCGATTCAGCAACGATCGTTACGAGGGGAAGTAAATAAGTAAGTCACAAATGACTGTAGAAAAACAATTAAATGTGATAACAACTTGAAACCAGTTTATTTTTATACATGCATTGTCCCTTTATTTCTCAACATAATTTCCAGCAACATTGATTCACTTATCCTATTGTTTTATCAGTCCTCCCAAACCGGCTGCATAGAACTGCGTGCTCTGTTTTCTAAACCACGTTGTCACTTGCCATTCAACTTCGGCGTCATTCGTGAAATGTCTCCCACCAAGGTGGGGTTTCAGTGGACCAAAACGGTAGAAATCGCTAGAGGCTAAGTCGCGGCTGTGAGGTGGATGTTCCAGAACTTCCCACCTTAGTTGGTTAATTTTCTCCTGAGTTAATAGGGCGGTATGTGGTCTGACATTGTCATGAAGAAACAACACGCCTCTAGTCAGCAGTCCTGACGTTTTCTTCGAATTGCATCATGAAGCAATGATAGAATTTCATAGTACGATTTAGAATTCACATTGTCACCTTTCTTCTTGAAATTGGTTAAAAGCACTCCTTGACAATCCCAGAACACTGTCAGCATAACCTTCCTTGCTGATGGCGTAACCTAGAACTTTTAGACACCAATGCGAAGAAGGATGTTTCCAATGCATTGAAGCACGCTTTGATTTGGGCTGGTAATGATGCACCCATAATTCGTCCCCAGTAACAATCTTGTTCAGCATGTCTTTTCCTTCATCTTCGTATCGACAGCGATGATGCAAGGACAGGCCAAATCGGTTCATTTTGTATTCCTCCGTCAATTGTCTGGTACTCACCTTCAGCACACTTTCTTAAATTTGAATTGATCATGATTATGCTGTTTGCTGAACCATGTGAGCACCCTATTGCAGATGCTACAGAGTCTATCGTTACTCGCCTGTCATCTCTAATCATCTCCTCCATCCACTGCACGGATGCTTCTGTTGCAATCTCAACAGTACGACCAGATCGGATTTCATAAACAATTTTAGAGCGTCCTTGAGAACAATTTTCTACCCAGCTATGCATCGCTTTACGGGACAAACATTTTTCAGCATAAACGGGAAGCATTTCCTTATGAATGTCCTTTGCAGGCAGTCCTTTTGCCCCCCCCCCCACCCCCCACCCCCCCAAAAAAAAACTACAACAGCACGTTGCTCTTTGGTTGTACCACTCCGTAAGAACAGTCAACATTTTGTTTATGCGCTTCGCATGCACATGAGACACTAGCGCCACCCAACGAACTGGAATATAAAGTTCGATGTTGCTGTCACCTAATGATACCTGTAGAAAACACCAACTACATTTACCTGCCATCCCACAGAACTGTGAGACTTACTTATTGACTCGCCCGCGTGTATAGGGTGCATTTTTAATGATTGTGCAGTGTTTGAAAATATTGTCGGTCCAAGTTTTGTATTCTCCCTCTGTAAAGTTCATGCAACATAATAGGTAAATACAAAACTTGGACCGCCAATATTTTCAAACACGGCACAGCCATTACAAATCCAACCAGTAGTTTACAATGTAAACGATATTTAAATGAGCAGGAAGTAATAAAGCTTACATCGTCCGCTCTTTATCCTCCATTGGGACATTGGCCCTCAACTAAACCAAGCCAAAGTCTATCTTTCGCCATCATGCTCAGCCTCCCCTCCCTTCCCCTAGTATCCTTCCAATATTATTCATCTCTGTCTGCAATTCTCTTCTCCGTGTAGTTTTGGGTCCCCCGCTATTTCGTTTGCCTTGTAGGCTCCAGACAAAAAAGTGGCTAGTTATATTGTCCTCGGGATTTCTTAGTGTGGGTCCTCTTTTGTAGGTTCCAGACAAAAGAGAGTCTAGTTATATTGTCCTCAGGATATCTTAGTGTGTGTCCTATCTTGTGGGTTCCCGACAAAAGAGTGGCTAGTTATATGTCCTCGGGATTTCTTAGTGTGTGTCCTACCTTGTGGGTTCCAGACAAAAGAGTGTCTAAGTTATATTGTCGTCAGGTTGTCTTAGTGTGTGTCTTATCTTGTGGGTTCCAGACAAAAGAGTGTCTAAGTTATATTGTCCTCAGGTTGTCTTAGTGTGTGTCTTATCTTGTGGGTTCCAGACAAAAGAGTGTCTAGTTATATTGTCGTCAGGTTGTCTTAGTGTGTGTCCTACCTTGTGGGTTCCAGACAAAAGAGTGTCTAGTTATATTGTCGTCAGGTTGTCTTAGTGTGTGTCCTATCTTGTAGGTTCCAGACAAAAGAGTGTCTGGTTATTTTGTCCTCAGGATGTCTTAGTGTGTGTCCTATCTTGCGGGTTCCAGACAAAAGAGTGTCTGGTTATTTTGTCCTCAGGATTTCTTAGTGTGTGTCCTATCCAGTACCAGCGCCTGTCTCCTACTTCATTGTTCACCGGGATGTGTTTAGTTCTCTCCATGAACTCTACTTTTTGTGATTCTGTCATACCATTGTATTCCCACTATTCTTGGCAGGCACCAATGAGTGTTTGTAGTTTATTTATAGTACTTGTAGTTGTTCTCCGTGTGCCTGACCCATACAGTATTACCGTTTTAACATTGAAGTTAACAATTCTAGGTTATGTTCTAAGTTTAATCTCCTTCGACTTCCACAAATTTCCTAGTGCTACGAAAGCTCTTTTTGTCTTTTGTATTCTTATTTTAGTATCTCTATCTGTTTCCTCCTTTAAAAAAAAAACCACTCTACATTGCTTCCTAAATATGTGTACGATTCTGCACCTTGAAGTAACGGAAAAAATGTAAAAAGGAAGATAATGAAAGAGGAAATGAAAAAAAACAAAACAACTAATATGCTATTCATCTATTTCCTCTCTTGTTGTTCTTATTCCCCCCGCCCCCTCCCCAACATCCTCTTTCCATTATTCTCATTTGGTTACTATGTCTTAATCTAGCCAATATTGGAACTTCCCCGTGTTTACATGTTGTTTTCTTGTGTTTGTTTGCTGTTGAAGGCTAGTCACTGTAACGTTCTTTGTTTTCTGTAAAGCTGCATTACTTCGTGTTATTTTATTTTGTTTACATGTCCCTAGTTTTGCTGCAGTCCCACTAATTTTATTCTTAGTTGACCTTATAATTCATATCTTAAAGGAGCCCACAGTGAGAAAACAACGAAAATCAGAACATTAATAATTTAGAATGCTACACTACTACTTCGCTAGTGTGTTATCGGGGGGACATAACGGATGCAAAGGAGAGCAGCCTTGTGACCTACCATGCATGTTCTTCGAGGCGTGAGGCTGGTTTCTGCATTCTGTAGGAAACATTTGCTTTAAAATCCCAGCGAACGCGGAGATGCCTATAAAGTGCTTAAGTGAGTTGATTGAGAGCCTATACTTCAATGTGAGATAAAAGGCTTTGGCTAACGCCTCAAAACTGCAGCCATGCTTACATATTGATTCATTGAGCAAAAGCCTATATTTCAATGTGAGATAAAAGGCAGAAGAATATAATTATTTACACAAGATGCCTGGCAATAGAAGTGCTGACAACTACAACGACATTGCTTTGGCTAACGCCGCAAAACTGCAGCCATGCTTACATATTGATTCATTGAGCATGATCTGGTCAACTGAGGCAGGTTTCTCAAGCTGGCACTTGATTTAACCCTGCAGACGTTCACATTTCGTGGTTATATTCATCTGATACCAGAGCACGCGGCAGCTGTGGTCAATGAAGCTAGCAAGCTGGCACTGACACAATAACGGAGGGTTAAGTTAACCGTCACCCTTACCAAGGAGTTAGCGACATTGTTCGTATTCCCGTATATCCACGTGGGGAAAACAGCAGCTGCGAGAATCAGCAGCGGTTCGCGCCGCACTGGTAACTTACGGGGCTATAGGAGCCGGTCGTTCAGAAAGCAATGGCAAATTACTGAACATAAAAACTTTCCTAGTACACCAACAGCAGCTGAAAAATTCTGGTGTTGACTGCAACGTCCTGTAAGGGATATGCACCATAAAAAAACACGATGTCCGATTAAGTGATGAAGAGGGTACAAATGCAATTCATAATCCCGCATACTGCGCTCGAAACACATCTGCGGGTGATCTAGAAACAGACCGTCTTGCGTTGGTTTCCATACAATGGTATGGGTATCGGTCGTTCAGAAAGCAATGGTAAACTACTGAACGTAAAGTTGCCCAGGAATCACAACCACGGTTGAACTTTCAACGGAATGAATCAACATCAATTATTAGTATACAGACGTTCGTACTGAATATAGAAATATCAGAAAAGAACAGCACATCAAACCCATGAGGAGATTCCCCCATCCAAGAAAGGTCCAACACCAGATAACCGTCAATTTTAGGATACACTGTTCCAATGGAAGAGCAGCACAGAGATAATGGAACCGACATATCCCCTCACTCTGTGATATAGGGTGTATTTTTAATGACTGTGCAGTGTTTGAAAATATTGCCAGTACAAGTTTTGTATTCACCATCTGTAAAGTTCAAGCAACATAATAGGTAAATACAAAACTTGGACAGGCAATATTTTCAAACACTGCACAGTCATTAAAAATGCACCCTGTACTACAGGTGCTATTAGATGCTCATAAAAGAAGAGACACATGACATTTATGGAGCGTGCGATCATTAATTAGTGGTAGCATAAAGCAATTAACATTTTCCTGTGAAACTACTACAATTTTACTTTGGCTCGCTCGTTTTGAACTCGTTCGTTGTCCACGCTTGACCTCCTACTACTTTTTTGCTAGAGACTTAACTTTCCCTAGAGCTAGTGTCCCTTGCCATCTGGCGAACCTTGTCCTACTTCCGAAGTACATGCAATTTTCGCCCACAAGTCAAGGAATGGACGTCAATAGCTATGAATACTAGGCTAACACTAGACATGAGAAGCATGCTAGGCAAATAATAGACATGAGAAGCATAATAGTCAAATATTAAACATAAGAAACATGCTGGACTAATACTAGACATGAGAGGCATCCTAGACAAACACTAGACAAGAGAAGCATACGAGACGAAGACTAGACAAAATAAGCATACTAGTCACATACTAGACATGAGAAGCACACTAGATAAATACTACACATGTGAAGCAAACTAAACACGAGAAGCATACTAGACAAAGACTAGA